>OZ025293.1:139882396-140079896 GCA_964019185.1 Maratus speculifer | reverse complement strand
TCAAAATCTAAGAAATGCAATCACTGCCCTCCCCCCCCCCTCAATTTTAGCGGGAAATTTTTGATTCCTCAATTTTGAAGATACTCGCAAGTAATAAATTTTTCCATGCTTTTCAAAACAAGAGAAAAAGAAAATTGTGTAACTTAACTTGAAAAATCTAGGAGAGGGGGAGGAGAAATGACTTCCCATAATCTCCCCCCCTCCTCATTTTTAACGAAAAATTCTTTCTTTCTTTTTTTTTTGTTTTAGCCACTCGCAAAGAATAAATTTTATTATGTTTTAAAAACTTAGGGAGGAGTAATTACTCTCTCATGTCCCCCCTCCTCCCCTTATCGGAAATTTCTCGTTTCCTTTTTTTTAAATTTCCATAAAAAAAAAAAAAAAAAAAAAAAAAAAAAAAAAAGAAAAAGAAAATCGTTTGATGGACATTGGAACCCACTTTCCGTTGAAATGACTTCCAGTTTTAATGAAAATTACTTTTACTTCATAAAAACAAATAAAAAAAATTATAATTCTCATTAAGTAGTTCATTTTAAATTTACATTTTAAAATTTTATTATTATTCACCTAATTGACGCCTATTCACCTACTATTATTCACCTAATTGATTATTCACCTACTTTCGTGGTTAGCGAAACGAGGTTGACCAATCAAAACCCTGCAGTTTTACCAAGAACCAAAAGATCATGAAGATACAGGCCTCTGATTGGCCAATCTCGTTTCGCTAAACAGCGAAAAAGCTCTCTGTTTCCCCACGATTATAGAAGACATAAAACTACTCAACTTACGATCTCTTGGTAGCTTATGTTTACATGACTAGCACATGTGACACGCGCGTCTCGTCTTTTCCCGTTCTGATTCGGCTTTCTTTAATTATTTTTTTCATATACTATCGCTTAATTACTGTTTGAATAGAATCACTTTAAGATATAATTGTAAATTTATGCCCTGAGCTAGATTTATCGGCGTATTATTAGTATTACCGCCGTTCGTGTAGTATTTATTGTTCGTAATCAGTTTTATGTGTAAACTTGTCTGATTTTTTTTTAATGTGTATCTATATATATAGCCGTAAGTAATATTATGCACCGAGCTACATCTGTCTTTTTGTTTGTATTTCCTGATATTTTGTTTGTATTTCCATGTTTTTAAATGATTCTTTATGCTAGCTGAAGTCAATCTACGAGGCTCATTTTTTACTTTTTCCACTTTGTTTCCAGGATTTTTTTTTTTTTTGGTCTGAAAATAAGTAAAAATACCTCATTTTTTAAAAAAAATCGATAAAGTAAAAGAAGAAGCTGTTGTAGAGATCAGTTACCCAATGGAAACAAAATCATTTAAATTTATGGAATTGCAAATGAGATATTAAAAAAAAAATTCTCCTAGATTAAGGTTAGCAAGTGGGTGTCTTTGCATAGGTGAAATAGCAAAGTGGATTTCACTATTTTGAAAATGGTAGGGGTGCCAATTTAAAGAAGGGTAGGCACTGCATATGGTAAAAAATATTCTAGAGGAAACACTATACATTAAATAATAAATCATATTTTTTATTTAAGAAGCGTTATAGCTTGATATAAAGTAGGGATGCACCGAATATTCGGTATCTATTCGGTATTCGGCCTATTCGGCCATGTTAGCGAATATTCGGTTAGGCCGAATATGAAACTATTCGGTTAAGCCGAATATTTGGTTTGGCCGAATATGAAACTATTCGGCCTGCCGAATATTCGGTTTGGCCGAATATCAAAGTATTCGGCCAAATCCAATACTTAATAGAGCCTTTTAAAACACATTTTTAAAAACTTTTCTCAATTTCTACTTTTAACTGTCAATTCATAAATATATATAAAATAATATGAAAGAAAATCATATTTAAATAAAATAGAATGTTTTTACATTATTTATTTGCTCTTTGTAAAGTATAACTTAAGAAAATTAACCATGAGGATTAAAATGATGATTTATTAGGATTCTCCTTAGGAATAAATGATGCGAGTGCAGATGCAAGTTCCTAAATTTTAATTAGTAAAAAATCTGTTTCTTGCTTTTTCCAAATAAAAATCCTTAAACAAGAAAGAAAAACTTTTGAGATTAGTAATAGCTATCAAGGCAGACAATTTGTGTTCATGAAACCATAATCATAATCAACTTATTGAATCATAAGTACATTGTATTCCATCTCACTCTAGGTCAAACTTGTGTTTTCGTTTGTTGCATTAACAATAAATAAGATACCATAACTATATTTTCAACTCGCATGCTTTGATTTCTGTAAAATATGATAAGATGGAAAGGATGGAAAATGCCACCAATCATAAGAAAAGGACTATGATCTAGACATTCCTTTTTTCAGAATTAAATTGAAAGTACTTATACTTTATATTGAAAAAAATCTGCCATGAGTTTTTTAAAAAGAACAATTACGAGACACTACAGTTTTTCTTCAACCATTTTTTCATTATTTCTCTTTGACTTTAAAATGTTTGTCTCAATTCGTAGAAGAAATCGTGCAATTTAAAATTTTATTAATTAAAAAAGTCTCATTAATGTGCTTCTTAAATAAATAAAGGAAGAATTTTTTCAATACTAAATGTTCTTATAAAAAGCTCTTGTTTATAAAAATATAAGTTTCTCTTATTAAATATTACGTAAAATTGTTTTAAAAAGTAACATTTTAATACCTTTAAACTTTGTAATATAAAGAGTATTTGAAAAGCCGAATATTCGGTATTCGGCCGAATAGATATTATTCGTCTGGCCGATTATTCGGTATTCGGCCCAACAATTACTATTCGGCTTGCCGAATATTCGGTATTCGGTTCAACTGTCGGCCGAATATTCGGTATTCGGCCAAAATCACTATTCGGTGCATCCCTAATATAAAGTTGGATTACCATTTCACCAGTAAGTAATTTATTTTCTTTTTCTCGATTGTTTAAATCAAAATAAATGTGTGGTGTTTACAATATGCGAGTCAAAAAATATTTCCTTTATTTATAAGTAATTTGCTTAGTATGAAACTAAAGTTTCTCTCTTTTCTTTCTTTTCTTTTCTTTTTTTTTTAAACCTATGTATACTAAATTTCACAATACTTTAAGAATTGTGAAGACAGCTCTGTTTATTACTATTGATAAATTGAAGTGATAGACTTAATTCTAAACCAAAAAGGTTGTACATACACAGAGTTGTATAATATTGACGCATGCTCTGCGCAGAAAATTTTACGAAGTTTGCAAAAAATTTTAAGAAAGAAACAATTTTTATTTTTGTATTTTTTCTTTTTAGTACCAAAAAAATAAAAATATTCTCTCAATTTTATGAAAAAATTATTTACTGTTAATGGAATGTCGTTAAAAAACCTAAAAAAATTGTGAATTTTAATAAAGAATTTTGAAAACATGCATTTCGACAAATAACTTAATAAAAAATGTATCTCAACAAAGAATCGTTTTAAAAAAACCAATATTTCGACAAAATACCATGCAAAAAACATGAATTTTGTCCAAAGGCTATGAATAAAAAATGCGAATTTTGTCCAAAGACCGTGTTAAAAAAGAAAATTTCATCCATGAATCGCGTAAAAAATACGAATTACGTTTATGAATAGCGTAAAACATGCCAATTACATGCATGAATCACGTAAAGAACACAAACTACATCCATGATTCGCTCAAAAAATGTGATTTGCGTCGAATCGTGTAAAGAACGCGAATTATATCCACAAATCGCTCAAAACATGAATTACGTCCATAAAACATGTAAAAAAAGTATGTTCATAAATTGTATGAAAAACGCAAATTACGTCTATGAATCGTGTAGTAAAACGTGAATTATGTTCATAAATCGCTCAAAAAAACGGAATTTCATCGGCAGAAAGCTGAAACGTAAATTACCCAGCTAAAAATGAACTGCAGTTTTTTTTAAGAAGTAAAGTATTTTTGAGGTTTTTCTAAAGTTAACTATAAATTCTCTATAGAGCAATCTCAACTATAAAATCACTATAGTTATTTTAAAGTTAATTTGAGGTGATTTTGCAGTAATTTATTTTAAATATACCATGAGCTGTTAACTTTAAAAATACTGTAGTTCTTATGAAGTCATTTTATAATCATAAATAAAAAAATATGTGAGACTATAACCTTAGAAATACTGCAGTAAATTTGAAGTTATAATCCAACCATTAATTTAGAAATATATTTTCTGATGTATCTCCAGTATAACTCTAATTATCGTCCAGTAAATTGACAGACTTTAATCGGATAAAAGTAAACTCAATTATGTTTCAAAATCGAAGGTGGGATTTTCCACCGCTTCCACCCACTTCCTTAGTGAAACATTTATTAGTTCCTACTTTATTTCGTTACTCAAAAATTACGTTTTTTATTACCAAAAAAAAAAAAAAAAAAAAAAAATTAGGCATGGGCGTATTTTCTCTCCCACCCAAACGACATTTTCAGTCCCTCCTTTATCTTTCAAAATCGAAGAAATGCAATCACTACCCTATCCCCTTCGCCCCCCCCCTTTTAAAGGGAAATTTTTGATTCCCTTAATTTTAAAGATACTCGCAAGTAATAAATTTTTCTATGCGTTTTAAAACAGAAGAAAAAGAAAATTGTACAATTTAACTTGAAAAATCTAGGAGAAGGGGGGGGGGGCAAATGACTGTCCCATAATTACCCCCCCTCCCTTTTAACGAAAAATTCTTTGTTTCTTTTTTTTTTCTAGCTACTTGCAAAGAATAAATTTTATTATGTTTTCAAAATTTAGAAAGGAGTAATTACTCTCCCATGCCCCCACTCTCCTCCCCTTATCGAAAATTCTCGTTTCCTTTTTTTGAAATTTTGGTAAAGAAAAATGTCCTTGGAGGGACATCGAAACATACTTTCCGCTGAAATGACTTCCAGTTTTTATGAAAATTACTTTTAGTTTATAAAAACAAATAAAAAAAAATGATAATTCTTATTAAATAGTTCATTTTAAATTTACATTTGAAAATTTTATTATTTTTCACGCAATGGACGCTGATTTCTAACTTTCACTATCTAGCGAAACGAGATTGACTTAATCAAAACCCAGCAGTTTTGCCAAGAACCAAGAGATCATGAAGATACAGGCCTCTGATTGGCCAATCCCGTTTCGCTAAACAGCGAAAAATCTGTTTCCCCACCATTATTTTTAGTAGTAGACATAAAACTACTCAACTTTGGATATCTTAATGTTTACCATGTGAGACTCGCATGTCGCCGTTTCGCGCTCGGTCTTGTAATAGCAATTTGGCTATCTTTTATTATTATTTTTAAATACTTTCGCTTAATTATTATGTTTGAATAGAATCACATTAAGACAAGATTTTAAATTTATGCCCCGAGTTAGAGTTATTGGCGTATTATTAATACTACCGGCGTTCTTTTAGTATTTATTGTTCGTAATCCGTTTTATGTGTAAATTTCTTTGATTTATTTATTTATTTATTTTATATATGTAGCCATGAATAAAATTATGCACCGAGCTTGATCTGTCTTTTTGAATGGAGTAAGTAATTAACAAAACACTGAGCCTTGTTTTAAAAAAATCATAATTAATAAAAATATTTCAAAGGAGGCTATCTACGATCGAAAGATTATTAATGTTACCTTTTTTAGCCTTTAAAAAAATAATAATAGAGGTGCAGTTAACAAATAACTATTTATTATAAATTTGAATAATTCTTTATAACTATAATAAAGAAAAGAGTTCAAGTATCAATTTCAGTTTTTTATTGATTGCTATTTTTGTGTATGTTCGTGTTTTTTAGTATAATTTTTCAGTTACTGCTGTTATGGTTTTAAACAATGCAATGTTTTTAACTTACATTTAAAATTTATCAAAAAAAATTTGCATGACTTATTAAAATTTGGAATAAAAGCTAATTTTAAAAATAAACAGGAAATGTATGCTTCCAGACAGTGCAGATAAACTTTTTGTCTATTTTTTTTCTTTGAATTAAATCTGACCACTTCTGACTGTTACTGAACATTAAACTTGGAAGTCGCAAATGGCGTCCAATGCCCTTTTACATTTTTTAATGTCTTTAATCTTGTTTTTTTTGGTCTGGTGATGTCAGTTCATTTTTCCCCTTCTCCAATCAAATAGTCCTTGTTGACCTGGAAGTAAAAGGACCTTGGATAGACACACAAACATGAGCATGGTTCCACGAATTTTGCTGCGATTGGCCCACCTGAATGTCACAGAGACTAACGTTAAGCTCAAAACTTCATTGGTCATCTGATGGCTTCAGGACCCAAACCCAACATTTCCTACTTATCGATGTCTTTACTATATTTTAAATTTGATCCGGTGGCTTTTTTTTTTTTTTTTTTTTTTTTTTTTTTTTAATCTGGCTTTGAACGATTATCGGAGAATGGCCACTGTTCTTTAGAAAGTAAAATTACTTCAGACAGACACGTATATGGGCTGCAATAGTGGCACAACTCGAACAATACAAATTTTCAGTTCATGCACTCTCAACATTGCAGATTGGTATTCTTTCCTGCAGCAACAGTGCATATCTTGAAAGCATACGCATTGTCATTTTAATCTTATAAGAAATTTTTTTATATATTTTGTTTGTATTTCCATATTTTTAAATGATTCTTTATGCTAGCTGAGGTCAATCTACGATGCTCATTTTTTACTTTTTTCATCTTGTTTGCAGGATTTTTTTTTTTTTTTGTCTAAAAATAAGTATAATTTCCTCATTAAAAAAAAAAAAAAAAAAAAAAAAAAAAAAAGTATTGTACAGATCAGTTACCCAGTGAAAACAAAATCGTTTAAATTTATGGAACTGCAAATGAGATATTTAAATAAAATTCTCCTTAGATTAAGATTAGCAAGTAGGTGTCTGTGCATATCCAGTGAAATAGCAAAGTAAAATGGATTTCACTATTTTTATAATGGTCAGGATGCCAATTTAAAGAAGGGTAGGCACTGCATCTGTAAAAAAATATTCTAGAGGGAACACTATACACTAAGAAATAAAACATATTTTGTGTTTAAAAAGCATTATGGCTTTAAGTATAAAGTTGGATTACCATTTCACCAGTAATTAATTTATTTTCTTTTTTCTCTATTGTTTACATTGCTTAAACCAAAATACATGTGTGGTGTTTATACTATGCGAGTCAAAAATACTGCCTTTATTTATAAGTAATTTGCTTAGTACTTTGAAACTAAAGTTTCTCTCTTTGTTTTAATTTTTTTTTTCAATCTGTGTACTGAGAGCTGTTTCAATGATTATATTTTTGATAAATATGTTTTTAATACCTTAAAAACTATTTATGTAATTGAAAAATTTCACAATATACTTTAAAAATTGTGAAAACAGGTCTGTTTATTGCTATTATTGCTAGTCTGTTTATTGCTTCTAAAACAAAAAAGCCATCACATACAGTTGTAAAAAAAAGTTGTCAACAAAATTTGTGATTTTTCCAGGTCTTGATTGATAAAATTGTGATTTACAAAATGGGGATGAGAAAATTGATGTTTTTCCATGCATAAACAACAAAATTTGTAATTTATACTTTGCCGATTGGCAAAATTCACAATTTTTCAGCATCTGGTCAACAAAAAATCACAATTTTTATGAAGCCAATTGAGAAAGTTCTCAATTTTGACTAACATGATTAAGAAAGTCCACAATCTCACTGCTTCTCATCATTCAGAACTAAAAATTTTTATGAAACCGATTAAGAAAATTTAGGATTTTTAGAAAGCTGATCGTAAAAATTCATAAATTTTATGATGCTGATTGAAAAACTTCAAGATTTTTAGAAGCCAATGAAGAAAATCAACAATATTTCTGTGTCTCGGATCAACAAAATTCACAATTTTTGCAAAACCGTTCGAGAAAATTCATTTTTAAAAAAAAAACCGCAGAAGGAAATCCACAATCTTTCCGTGTCTCATCAACAAATTTCACTATTTTTGCAAAACCGATCAGGAAAATTCATTATTTTTACAAAATCAATGACGAAAATCCAAAATCTTTCCATGTCTGATCAATAAAATTCACAATTTTTGCAAAACCAATCAAAAAAATTCATTATTTTTACAAAATCGGTGAAGAAAATCTGCAATATTTACGCGTCTGATCGACAGAATTCACAATTTTTGCAAAACCCTTCAATAAAATTCATTATTTTTACAAAACCAAAGAAGGAAATCCACAATCTTTCTGTGTCTGATCAATACAATTCGCAATTTTTGCAAATCCGATCAAGAAAATTCATTCTTTTTACAAAATCGATGAAGAAAATCCACAATCTTTCCACGTCTGATCGACAAAATTCACTATTTTTGCAAAACAAATCGAGAAAATTCATTATATTTACAAAATCGATGAAGAAAATCTAAAATATTTCCCTGTCTGATCAATAAAATTCACAATTTTTGCAAAACCGAAGAAGAAAATTCATTATTTTTACAAAATCGGTGAAGAAAATCCGCAATCTTTCCGTGTCTGATCGATAAAATTTACAATTTTTGCAAAACCGATTGATGAAATTCATTATTTTTGCAAAACCAAAGAAGGAAACCCACAATCGTTTGTGTCTGATCGATAAAATTCACAATTTTTGCAAAACTGGTCAAGATAATTCATAATTTTTACAAAGTCTATGAAGAAAATCCAAAATCTTTCCATGTCTGATCAATAAAATTCACAATTTTTGCAAAACCGATCAAAAAAATTCATTATATTTACTAAATCGGTGAAGAAAATCGACAATCTTTCCGCGTCTGATTCACAAAATTCACTATTTTTGCAAAACCGATTGAGGAAATTCATTATTTTTCAAAACCAAAGAAGGAAATTCACAATCGTTTGTGTCTGATCAATAAAATTCACAAATTTTGCAACAACAAACAAGAAAATTCATTATTTTTACAAGATCGGTGAAGAATATCCAAAATCTTTCCATGTCTGATAAATAAAATTCACAATTTTTGAAAATCAAATTATAAAAATTCATTATTTTTCCAAAATAGATGAAGAAAATCCAAAATCTGTCCACGTCTGATTGAAATAATTCACTATTTTTGCAATACCGATCAATAAAATTCATTATTTTTACAAAACCAAAGAAGAAAATCCACAATCTTTCTGTGTCTGATCAATACAATTCGCAATTTTTGCAAATCCGATCAAGAAAATTCATTATTTTTACAAAATCGGTGAAGAATATCCACAATCTTTCCGAGTCTCACCGACAAAATTCACTATTTTTGCAAAACCGATCAATAAAATTCATTATTTTTACAAAACCAAAGAAGGAAATCCACAATCTTTCTGTGTCTGATCAATACAATTCGCAATTTTTGCAAAACCGACCAAGGAAATTCATTATTTTTACAAAATCGGTGAAGAAAATCCACAATATTTACGCGTCTGATCGACAGAATTCTCTATTTTTGCAAAACCGATCAATAAAATTCATTATTTTTCCAAAATAGATGAAGAAATTCCAAAATCTGTCCACGTCTGATTGAAATAATTCACTATTTTTGCAAAACCGATAAAAAAATTCATTATTTTTAAAAAATCGGTGAAGAATATCCAAAATCTTTCCATGTCTGTTCAATAATTTCCAATTTTTGCAAAACCGATCAAAAAAATTTATTATATTTACAAAATCGGTGAAGAAAATGCGCAATCATTCTGTGTCCGATCGATAAAATTCACTATTTTTGCAAAACCGATCAATAAAATTCATTATTTTTACAAAACCAAAGAAGGAAATCCACAATCTTTCTGTGTCTGATCAATACAATTCGCAATTTTTGCAAATCCGATCAAGAAAATTCATTCTTTTTACAAAATCGATGAAGAAAATCCACAATCATTCCACGTCTGATCGACAAAATTCACTATTTTTGCAAAACAAATCGAGAAAATTCATTATATTTACAAAATCGATAAAGAAAATCTAAAATATTTCCATGTCAGATCAATAAAATTCACAATTTTTGCAAAACCGAACAAGAAAATTCATTATCTTTACAAAATCGGTGAAGAAAATCCGCAAGCTTTCCGTGTCTGATCAATAAAATTCACAATTTTTGAAAATCCAATTATAAAAATTCATTATTTTTCCAAAATAGATGAAGAAAATTAAAAATCTGTCCACGTCTGATTGAAATAATTCACTATTTTTGAAAAACCGATAAAAAAAATTCATTCTTTTTACAAAATCGGTGAAGAAAATCCACAATCTTTCCGCGTCTGATCGACAAAATTCATTATTTTTCCATAACAAATCGAGAAAATTCATTAAATTTACAAAATCGGTGAAGAAAATCCGCAATCATTCTGTGTCCGATCGATAAAATTCACTCTTTTTGCAAAACCGATCAATAAAATTCATTATTTTTACAAAACCAAAGAAGGAAATCCACAATCTTTCTGTGTCTGATCAATACAATTCGCAATTTTGGCAAATCCGATCAAGAAAATTCATTCTTTTAACAAAATCGGTGAAGAAAATCGACAATCTTTCCGCGTCTGATTGATAAGATTCACTATTTTTGCAAAACCGATTGAGGAAATTCATTATTTTTACAAAATCGGTGAAGAAAATCCACAATATTTCCATGTCTGATCGACAGAATTCACTATTTTTGCAAAACCGATCAATAAAATTCATTATTTTTACAAAACCAAAGAAGGAAATCCACAATCTTTCTGTGTCTGATCAATACAATTCGCAATTTTTGCAAATCCGATCAAGAAAATTCATTCTTTTTACAAAATCGATGAAGAAAATCCACAATCTTTCCACGTCTGATCGACAAAATTCACTATTTTTGCAAAACAAATCGAGAAAATTCATTATATTTACAAAATCGATAAAGAAAATCTAAAATATTTCCATGTCTGATCAATAAAATTCACAATTTTTGCAAAACCGAACAAGAAAATTCATTATCTTTAGTAAATCGGTGAAGAAAATCCGCAAGTTTTCCGTGTCTGATCAATAAAATTCACAATTTTTGAAAATCCAATTATAAAAATTCATTATTTTTCCAAAATAGATGAAGAAAATCCAAAATCTGTCCACGTCTGATTGAAATAATTCACTATTTTTGCAAAACCGATAAAAAAAATTCATTATTTTTACAAAATCGGAGAAGAATATCCACAATCTTTCCGCGTCTGATCGACAAAATTCACTATTTTTGCAAAACAAATCGAGAAAATTCATTATATTTACAAAATCGATGAAGAAAATCTAAAATATTTCCCTGTCTGATCAATAAAATTCACAATTTTTGCAAAACCGAAGAAGAAAATTCATTATTTTTACAAAATCGGTGAAGAAAATCCGCAATCTTTCCGTGTCTGATCGATAAAATTTACAATTTTTGCAAAACCGATTGATGAAATTCATTATTTTTGCAAAACCAAAGAAGGAAACCCACAATCGTTTGTGTCTGATCGATAAAATTCATAATTTTTGCAAAACTGGTCAAGATAATTCATAATTTTTACAAAGTCTATGAAGAAAATCCAAAATCTTTCCATGTCTGATCAATAAAATTCACAATTTTTGCAAAACCGATCAAAAAAATTCATTATATTTACTAAATCGGTGAAGAAAATCGACAATCTTTCCGCGTCTGATTCACAAAATTCACTATTTTTGCAAAACCGATTGAGGAAATTCATTATTTTTCAAAACCAAAGAAGGAAATTCACAATCGTTTGTGTCTGATCAATAAAATTCACAAATTTTGCAACAACAAACAAGAAAATTCATTATTTTTACAAGATCGGTGAAGAATATCCAAAGTCTTTCCATGTCTGATAAATAAAATTCACAATTTTTGAAAATCAAATTATAAAAATTCATTATTTTTCCAAAATAGATGAAGAAAATCCAAAATCTGTCCACGTCTGATTGAAATAATTCACTATTTTTGCAATACCGATCAATAAAATTCATTATTTTTACAAAACCAAAGAAGAAAATCCACAATCTTTCTGTGTCTGATCAATACAATTCGCAATTTTTGCAAATCCGATCAAGAAAATTCATTATTTTTACAAAATCGGTGAAGAATATCCACAATCTTTCCGAGTCTCATCGACAAAATTCACTATTTTTGCAAAACCGATCAATAAAATTCATTATTTTTACAAAACCAAAGAAGGAAATCCACAATCTTTCTGTGTCTGATCAATACAATTCGCAATTTTTGCAAAACCGACCAAGGAAATTCATTATTTTTACAAAATCGGTGAAGAAAATCCACAATATTTACGCGTCTGATCGACAGAATTCTCTATTTTTGCAAAACCGATCAATAAAATTCATTATTTTTCCAAAATAGATGAAGAAATTCCAAAATCTGTCCACGTCTGATTGAAATAATTCACTATTTTTGCAAAACCGATAAAAAAATTCATTATTTTTAAAAAATCGGTGAAGAATATCCAAAATCTTTCCATGTCTGTTCAATAATTTCCAATTTTTGCAAAACCGATCAAAAAAATTTATTATATTTACAAAATCGGTGAAGAAAATGCGCAATCATTCTGTGTCCGATCGATAAAATTCACTATTTTTGCAAAACCGATCAATAAAATTCATTATTTTTACAAAACCAAAGAAGGAAATCCACAATCTTTCTGTGTCTGATCAATACAATTCGCAATTTTTGCAAATCCGATCAAGAAAATTCATTCTTTTTACAAAATCGATGAAGAAAATCCACAATCATTCCACGTCTGATCGACAAAATTCACTATTTTTGCAAAACAAATCGAGAAAATTCATTATATTTACAAAATCGATAAAGAAAATCTAAAATATTTCCATGTCAGATCAATAAAATTCACAATTTTTGCAAAACCGAACAAGAAAATTCATTATCTTTACAAAATCGGTGAAGAAAATCCGCAAGCTTTCCGTGTCTGATCAATAAAATTCACAATTTTTGAAAATCCAATTATAAAAATTCATTATTTTTCCAAAATAGATGAAGAAAATTAAAAATCTGTCCACGTCTGATTGAAATAATTCACTATTTTTGCAAAACCGATAAAAAAAATTCATTCTTTTTACAAAATCGGTGAAGAAAATCCACAATCTTTCCGCGTCTGATCGACAAAATTCATTATTTTTCCATAACAAATCGAGAAAATTCATTAAATTTACAAAATCGGTGAAGAAAATCCGCAATCATTCTGTGTCCGATCGATAAAATTCACTATTTTTGCAAAACCGATCAATAAAATTCATTATTTTTACAAAACCAAAGAAGGAAATCCACAATCTTTCTGTGTCTGATCAATACAATTCGCCATTTTGGCAAATCCGATCAAGAAAATTCATTCTTTTAACAAAATCGGTGAAGAAAATCAACAATCTTTCCGCGTCTGATTGATAAGATTCACTATTTTTGCAAAACCGATTGAGGAAATTCATTATTTTTACAAAATCGGTGAAGAAAATCCACAATATTTCCATGTCTGATCGACAGAATTCACTATTTTTGCAAAACCGATCAATAAAATTCATTATTTTTACAAAACCAAAGAAGGAAATCCACAATCTTTCTGTGTCTGATCAATACAATTCGCAATTTTTGCAAATCCGATCAAGAAAATTCATTCTTTTTACAAAATCGATGAAGAAAATCCACAATCTTTCCACGTCTGATCGACAAAATTCACTATTTTTGCAAAACAAATCGAGAAAATTCATTATATTTACAAAATCGATAAAGAAAATCTAAAATATTTCCATGTCTGATCAATAAAATTCACAATTTTTGCAAAACCGAACAAGAAAATTCATTATCTTTAGTAAATCGGTGAAGAAAATCCGCAAGTTTTCCGTGTCTGATCAATAAAATTCACAATTTTTGAAAATCCAATTATAAAAATTCATTATTTTTCCAAAATAGATGAAGAAAATCCAAAATCTGTCCACGTCTGATTGAAATAATTCACTATTTTTGCAAAACCGATAAAAAAAATTCATTATTTTTACAAAATCGGAGAAGAATATCCACAATCTTTCCGCGTCTGATCGACAAAATTCACTATTTTTGCAAAACAAATCGAGAAAATTCATTATTTTTACAAAATCGATGAAGAAAATCTAAAATATTTCCCTGTCTGATCAATAAAATTCACAATTTTTGCAAAACCGAAGAAGAAAATTCATTATTTTTACAAAATCGGTGAAGAAAATCCGCAATCTTTCCGTGTCTGATCGATAAAATTTACAATTTTTGCAAAACCGATTGATGAAATTCATTATTTTTGCAAAACCAAAGAAGGAAACCCACAATCGTTTGTGTCTGATCGATAAAATTCACAATTTTTGCAAAACTGGTCAAGATAATTCATTATTTTTACAAAGTCTATGAAGAAAATCCAAAATCTTTCCATGTCTAATCAATAAAATTCACAATTTTTGCAAAACCGATCAAAAAAATTCATTATATTTACTAAATCGGTGAAGAAAATCGACAATCTTTCCGCGTCTGATTGACAAAATTCACTATTTTTGCAAAACCGATTGGGGAAATTCATTATTTTTCCTTACCAAAGAAGGAAATTCACAATCGTTTGTGTCTGATCAATAAAATTCACAAATTTTGCAAAACCAATCAAGAAAATTCATTATTTTTACAAGATCAGTGAAGAATATCCAAAATCTTTCCATGTCTGATCAATAAAATTCACAATTTTTGAAAATCAAATTATAAAAATTCATTATTTTTCCAAAATAGATGAAGAAAATCCAAAATCTGTCCACGTCTGATTGAAATAATTCACTATTTTTGCAATACCGATCAATAAAATTCATTATTTTTCCAAAATAGATAAAGAAAATCTAAAATCTGTCCACGTCTGATTGAAATAATTCACTATTTTTGCAAAACCGATAAAAAAAATTCATTATTTTTACAAAATCGGTGAAGAATATCCAAAATCTTTCCATGTGTGATCAATAATTCCCAATTTTTGCAAAACCGATGAAAAAAATTTATTATATTTACAAAATCGGTGAAGAAAATCCGCAATCATTATGTGTCCGATCGACAGAATTCACTATTTTTGCAAAACCGATCAATAAAATTCATTATTTTTACAAAACCAAAGAAGGAAATCCACAATCTTTCTGTGTCTGATCAATACAATTCGCAATTTTTGCAAATCCGATCAAGAAAATTCATTATTTTTACAAAATCGATGAAGAAAATCCACAATCTTTCCACGTCTGATCGACAAAATTCACTATTTTTGCAAAACAAATCGAGAAAATTCATTATATTTACAAAATCGATAAAGAAAATCTAAAATATTTCCATGTCAGATCAATAAAATTCACAATTTTTGCAAAACCGAACAAGAAAATTCATTATCTTTACAAAATCGGTGAAGAAAATCCGCAAGCTTTCCGTGTCTGATCAATAAAATTCACAATTTTTGAAAATCCAATTATAAAAATTCAATATTTTTCCAAAATAGATGAAGAAAATTAAAAATCTGTCCACGTCTGATTGAAATAATTCACTATTTTTGCAAAACCGATAAAAAAAATTCATTATTTTTACAAAATCGGAGAAGAATATCCACAATCTTTCCGCGTCTGATCGACAAAATTCACTATTTTTCCAAAACAAATCGAGAAAATTCATTATTTTTATAAAATCGATGAAGAAAATCTAAAATATTTCCATGTCTGATCAATAAAATTCACAAATTTTTCAAAACCAATCATAAAAATTCATTATTTTTACAAAAACAGTGAAGAAAATCCACAATCTTTCCGCGTCTGATCGACAAAATTCACTATTTTTGCAAAACCGATCAATAAATTCATTATTTTTACAAAACCAAAGAAGAAAATCCACAATCTTTCTGTGACTGATCAATACAGTTCGCAATTTTTGCAAATCCGATCAAGAAAATTCATTCTTTTTACATATTCGATGAAGTAAATCCACAATCTTTCGACGTCTGATCGACAAAATTCATTATTTTTCCAAAACAAATCGAGAAAATTCATTATTTTTACAAAATCGATGAAGAAAATCTAAAATATTTCCATTTCTGATCAATAAAATTCACAAATTTTTCAAAACCAATCATAAAAATTCATTATTTTTACAAAAACAGTGAAGAAAATCCACAATCTATCCGCGTCTGATCGACAAAATTCACTATTTTTGCAAAACCGAACAAGAAAATTCATTATTTTTACAATATCGGTGAAGAAAATCCACAATATTTCCATGTCTGATCGACAGAATTCACTATTTTTGCAAAACCGATCAATAAAATTCATTATTTTTACAAAACCAAAGAAGGAAATCCACAATCTTTCTGTGACTGATCAATACAGTTCGCAATTTTTGCAAATCCGATCAAGAAAATTCATTCTTTTTACAAATTCGATGAAGTAAATCCACAATCTTTCCACGTCTGATCGACAAAATTCATTATTTTTCCAAAACAAATCGAGAAAATTCATTACATTTACAAAATCGGTGAAGAAAATCCGCAATCATTCTGGGTCCGATCGATAAAATTCACTATTTTTGCAAAACCTATCAATAAAATTCATTATTTTTACAAAACCAAAGAAGGAAATCCACAATCTTTCTGTGTCTGATCAATACAATTCGCAATTTTGGCAAATCCGATCAAGGAAATTCATTCTTTTTACAAAATCGGTGAAGAAAATCCACAATCTTTCCGCGTCTGATTGATAAGATTCACTATTTTTGCAAAACCGAACAAGAAAATTCATTATTTTTACAAAATCGGTGAAGAAAATCCACAATATTTACGCGTATGATCGACAAAATTCACTATTTTTGCAAAACCGATCAAAAAAATTCATTATTTTTATAAAACCAAAGAAGGAAATCCACAATCTTTCTGTGTCTGATCAATACAATTCGCAATTTTTGCAAATCCGATCAAGAAAATTCATTCTTTTTACAAAATCGATGAAGAAAATCCACAATCTTTCCACGTCTGATCGACAAAATTCACTATTTTTGCAAAACAAATCGAGAAAATTCAATATATTTTCAAAATCGATGAAAAAAATCTAAAATATTTCCCTGTCTGATCAATAAAATTCACAATTTTTGCAAAACCGAACAAGAAAATTCATTATCTTTAAAAATCGGTGAAGAAAATCCACAAGCTTTCCGTGTCTGATCAATAAAATTCACAATTGTTGAAAATCCAATTATAAAAATTCATTATTTTTCCAAAATAGATGAAGAAAATCCAAAATCTGTCCACGTCTGATTGAAATAATTCACTATTTTTGCAAAACCGATAAAAAAAATTCATTATTTTTACGAAATCGGAGAAGAATATCCACAATCTTTCCGCGTCTGATCGACAAAATTCACTATTTTTGCAAAACAAATCGAGAAAATTAATTAATTTTACAAAATCGATGAAGAAAATCTAAAATATTTCCATGTCTGATCAATAAAATTCACAAATTTTTCAAAACCAATCATAAAAATTTATTCTTTTTACAAATTCGATGAAGTAAATCCACAATCTTTCCACGTCTGATCGACAAAATTTATTATTTTTCCAAAACAAATCGAGAAAATTCATTACATTTACAAAATCGGTGAAGAAAATCCGCAATCATTCTGTGTCCGATCGATGAAATTCACTATTTTTGCAAAACCGATCAATAAAATTCATTATTTTTACAAAACCAAAGAAGGAAATCCACAATCTTTCTGTGTCTGATCAATACAATTCGCAATTTTGGGAAATCTGATCAAGAAAATTCATTCTTTTTACAAAATCGGTGAAGAAAATTCACAATCTTTCCGCGTCTGATTGATAAGATTCACTATTTTTGCAAAACCGAACAAGAAAATTCATTATTTTTATAAAATCGGTGAAGAAAATCCACAATATTTACGCGTCTGATCGACAGAATTCACTATTTTTGCAAAACCGATCAATAAAATTCATTATTTTTACAAAACCAAAGAAGGAAATCCACAATCTTTCTGTGTCTGATCAATACAATTCGCAATTTTTGCAAATCCGATCAAGATAATTCATTCTTTTTAAAAAATCGATGAAGATAATCCACAATCTTTCCACAAGTGATCGACAAAATTCACTATTTTTGCAAAACAAATCGAGAAAATTCATTATATTTACAAAATCAATGAAGAAAATCTAAAATATTTCCCTGTCTGATCAATAAAATTCACAATTTTTGCAAAACCGAACAAGAAAATTCATTATCTTTACAAAATCGGTGAAGAAAATCCGCAAGCTTTCCGTGTCTGATCAATAAAATTCACAATTTTTGAAAATCCAATTATAAAAATTCATTATTTTTCCAAAATAGATGAAGAAAATCCAAAATCTGTCCACGTCTGATTGAAATAATTCACTATTTTTGCAAAACTGATAAAAAAAATTCATTATTTTTACAAAATTGGTGAAGAAAATCCGCAATCTTTCCGCGTCTGATCGACAAGATTCACTATTTTTGCAAAACAGATCGACAAAATTCATTATTTTTACAACATCGATGAAGAAAATCCAAAATCTTTCCATGTCTGATCAATAATTCCCAATTTTTGCAAAACCGATCAAAAAATTTATTATATTTACAAAATCGGTGAAGAAAATCCACAATCTTTCCGCGTCTGATCGACAAACTTCACTATTTTTGCAAAACCGATTGAGGAAATTCATTATTTTTACAAAATCGGTGAAGAAAATCCACAATATTTCCATGTCTGATCGACAGAATTCACTATTTTTGCAAAACCGATCAATAAAATTCATTATTTTTACAAAACCAAAGAAGGAAAACCACAATCTTTCTGTGACTGATCAATACAGATCGCAATTTTTGCAAATCCGATCAAGAAAATTCATTCTTTTTACAAAATCGATGAAGAAAATCCACAATCTTTCCACGTCTGATCGACAAAATTCATTATTTTTCCAAAACAAATCGAGAAAATTCATTACATTTACAAAATCGGTGAAGAAAATCCGCAATCATTCTGTGTCCGATTGATAAAATTCACTATTTTTGCAAAACCGATCAATAAAATTCATTATTTTTACAAAACCAAAGAAGGAAATCCGCAATATTTACGCGTCTGATCGACAGAATTCATTATTTTACAAAACCAAAGAAGGAAATCCACAATCTTTCTGTGTCTGATCAATACAATTCGCAATTTTTGCAAAACCGATAAAAAAAATTCATTATTTTTACAAAATTGGTGAAGAAAATCCACAATCTTTCCGCGTCTGATCGACAAGATTCACTATTTTTGCAAAACCGATTGAGGAAATTCATTATTTTTAAAAAATCGGTGAAAAAAATCCACAATATTTCCATGTCTGATCGACAGAATTCACTATTTTTGCAAAACCGATCAATAAAATTCATTATTTTTACAAAACCAAAGAAGGAAATCCACAATCTTTCTGTGTCTGATCAATACAATTCGCAATTTTTGCAAATCCGATCAAGAAAATTCATTCTTTTTACAAAATCGATAAAGAAAATCTAAAATATTTCCATGTCTGATCAATAAAATTCACAATTTTTGCAAAACCGAACAAGAAAATTCATTATCTTTACAAAATCGGTGAAGAAAATCCGCAAGCTTTCCGTGTCTGATCAATAAAATTCACAATTTTTGAAAATCCAATTATAAAAATTCATTATTTTTCCAAAATAGATGAAGAAAATCCAAAATCTGTCCACGTCTGATTGAAATAATTCACTATTTTTGCAAAACCGATAAAAAAATTCATTATTTTTACAAAATCGGAGAAGAATATCCACAATCTTTCCGCGTCTGATCGACAAAATTCACTATTTTTGCAAAACAAATCGAGAAAATTCATTATATTTACAAAATCGATGAAGAAAATCTAAAATATTTCCCTGTCTGATCAATAAAATTCACAATTTTTGCAAAACCGAAGAAGAAAATTCATTATTTTAACAAAATCGGTGAAGAAAATCCGCAATCTTTCCGTGTCTGATCGATAAAATTTACAATTTTTGCAAAACCGATTGATGAAATTCATTATTTTTGCAAAACCAAAGAAGGAAACCCACAATCGTTTGTGTCTGATCGATAAAATTCACAATTTTTGCAAAACTGGTCAAGATAATTCATTATTTTTACAAAGTCTATGAAGAAAATCCAAAATCTTTCCATGTCTGATCAATAAAATTCACAATTTTTGCAAAACCGATCAAAAAAATTCATTATATTTACTAAATCGGTGAAGAAAATCGACAATCTTTCCGCGTCTGATTGACAAAATTCACTATTTTTGCAAAACCGATTATGGAAATTCATTATTTTTCCTAACCAAAGAAGGAAATTCACAATCGTTTGTGTCTGATCAATAAAATTCACAAATTTTGCAAAACCAATCAAGAAAATTCATTATTTTTACAAGATTGGTGAAGAATATCCAAAATCTTTCCATGTCTGATCAATAAAATTCACAATTTTTGAAAATCCAATTATAAAAATTCATTATTTTTCCAAAATAGATGAAGAAAATCCAAAATCTCTCCACGTCTGATTGAAATAATTCACTATTTTTGCAATACCGATCAATAAAATTCATTATATTTACTAAACCAAAGAAGGAAATCCACAATCTTTCTGTGTCTGATCAATACAATTCGCAATTTTTGCAAATCCGATCAAGAAAATTCATTATTTTTACAAAATCGGTGAAGAATATCCACAATCTTTCCGCGTCTGATCAACAAAATTCACTATTTTTGCAAAACCGATCAATAAAATTCATTATTTTTATAAAACCAAAGAAGGAAATCCACAATCTTTCTGTGTTTGATCAATACAATTCGCAATTTTTGCAAATCCGATCAAGAAAATTCATTATTTTTACAAAATCGGTGAAGAAAATCCACAATATTTACGCGTCTGATCAACAGAATTCTCTATTTTTGCAAAACCGATCAATAAAATTCATTATTTTTCCAAAATAGATGAAGAAAATCCAAAATCTGTCCACGTCTGATTGAAATAATTCACTATTTTTGCAAAACCGATAAAAAAATTCATTATTTTTACAAAATCGGTGAAGAATATCCAAAATCTTTCCATGTTTGATCAATAATTCCCAATTTTTGCAAAACCGATGAAAAAAATTTATTATATTTACAAAATCGGTGAAGAAAATCGGCAATCATTCTGTGTCCGATCGATAAAATTCACTATTTTTGCAAAACCGATCAATAAAATTCATTATTTTTACAAAACCAAAGAAGGAAATCCACAATCTTTCTGTGTCTGATCAATACAATTCGCAATTTTTGCAAATCCGATCAAGAAAATTCATTATTTTTACAAAATCGGTGAAGAAAATCCACAATATTTACGCGTCTGATCAACAGAATTCTCTATTTTTGCAAAACCGATCAATAAAATTCATTATTTTTCCAAAATAGATGAAGAAAATCCAAAATCTGTCCACGTTTGATTGAAATAATTCACTATTTTTGCAAAACCGATAAAAAAAAATTCATTATTTTTACAAAATCGGTGAAGAATATCCAAAATCTTTCCATGTGTGATCAATAATTCCCAATTTTTGCAAAACCGATGAAAAAAATTTATTATATTAACAAAATCGGTGAAGAAAATCCGCAATCATTCTGTGTCCGATCGATAAAATTCGCAATTTTTGCAAATCCGATCAAGAAAATTCATTCTTTTTACAAAATCGATGAAGAAAATCCACAATCTTTCCACGTCTGATCGACAAAATTCACTATTTTTGCAAAAAAAATCGAGAAAATTCATTATATTTACAAAATCGATAAAGAAAATCTAAAATATTTCCATGTCTGATCAATAAAATTCACAATTTTTGCAAAACCGAACAAGAAAATTCATTATCTTTACAAAATCGGTGAAGAAAATCCGCAAGCTTTCCGTGTCTGATCAATAAAATTCACAATTTTTGAAAATCCAATTATAAAAATTCATTATTTTTCCAAAATAGATGAAGAAAATCCAAAATCTGTCGACGTCTGATTGAAATAATTCACTATTTTTGCAAAACCGATAAAAAAATTCATTATTTTTACAAAATCGGAGAAGAATATCCACAATCTTTCCGCGTCTGATCGACAAAATTCACTATTTTTGCAAAAAAAATCGAGAAAATTCATTATTTTTACAAAATCGATGAAGAAAATCTAAAATATTTCCATGTCTGATCAATAAAATTCACAAATTTTTCAAAACCAATCATAAAAATTTATTCTTTTTACAAATTCGATGAAGTAAATCCACAATCTTTCCACGTCTGATCGACAAAATTCATTATTTTTCCAAAACAAATCGAGAAAATTCATTACATTTACAAAATCGGTGAAGAAAATCCGCAATCATTCTGTGTCCGATCGATAAAATTCACTATTTTTGCAAAACCGATCAATAAAATTCATTATTTTTACAAAACCAAAGAAGGAAATCCACAATCTTTCTGTGTCTGATCAATACAATTCGCAATTTTTGCAAATCCGATCAAGAAAATTCATTCTTTTTACAAAATCGATGAAGAAAATCCACAATCTTTCCAAGTCTGATCGACAAAATTCACTATTTTTGCAAAACAAATCGAGAAAATTCATTATATTTACAAAATCGATGAAGAAAATCTAAAATATTTCCCTGTCTGATCAATAAAATTCACAATTTTTGCAAAACCGAAGAAGAAAATTCATTATTTTTACAAAATCGGTGAAGAAAATCCGCAATCTTTCCGTGTCTGATCGATAAAATTTACAATTTTTGCAAAACCGATTGATGAAATACATTATTTTTGCAAAACCAAAGAAGGAAACCCACAATCGTTTGTGTCTGATCGATAAAATTCACAATTTTTGCAAAACTGGTCAAGATAATTCATTATTTTTACAAAGTCTATGAAGAAAATCCAAAATCTTTCCATGTCTGATCAATAAAATTCACAATTTTTGCAAAACCGATCAAAAAAATTCATTATATTTACTAAATCGGTGAAGAAAATCGACAATCTTTCCGCGTCTGATTGACAAAATTCACTATTTTTGCAAAACCGATTGGGGAAATTCATTATTTTTCCTAACCAAAGAAGGAAATTCACAATCGTTTGTGTCTGATCAATAAAATTCACAAATTTTGCAAAACCAATCAAGAAAATTCATTATTTTTACAAGATCGGTGAAGAATATCCAAAATCTTTCCATGTCTGATCAATAAAATTCACAATTTTTGAAAATCCAATTATAAAAATTCATTATTTTTCCAAAATAGATGAAGAAAATCCAAAATCTCTCCACGTCTGATTGAAATAATTCACTATTTTTGCAATACCGATCAATAAAATTCATTATATTTACTAAACCAAACAAGGAAATCCACAATCTTTCTGTGTCTGATCAATACAATTCGCAATTTTTGCAAATCCGATCAAGAAAATTCATTATTTTTACAAAATCGGTGAAGAATATCCACAATCTTTCCGCGTCTGATCAACAAAATTCACTATTTTTGCAAAACCGATCAATAAAATTCATTATTTTTACAATACCAAAGAAGGAAATCCACAATCTTTCTGTGTTTGATCAATACAATTCGCAATTTTTGCAAATCCGATCAAGAAAATTCATTATTTTTACAAAATCGGTGAAGAAAATCCACAATATTTACGCGTCTGATCAACAGAATTCTCTATTTTTGCAAAACCGATCAATAAAATTCATTATTTTTCCAAAATAGATGAAGAAAATCCAAAATCTGTCCACGTCTGATTGAAATAATTCACTATTTTTGCAAAACCGATAAAAAAATTCATTATTTTTACAAAATCGGTGAAGAATATCCAAAATCTTTCCATGTTTGATCAATAATTCCCAATTTTTGCAAAACCGATGAAAAAAATTTATTATATTTACAAAATCGGTGAAGAAAATCGGCAATCATTCTGTGTCCGATCGATAAAATTCACTATTTTTGCAAAACCGATCAATAAAATTCATTATTTTTACAAAACCAAAGAAGGAAATCCACAATCTTTCTGTGTCTGATCAATACAATTCGCAATTTTTGCAAATCCGATCAAGAAAATTCATTATTTTTACAAAATCGGTGAAGAAAATCCACAATATTTACGCGTCTGATCAACAGAATTCTCTATTTTTGCAAAACCGATCAAGAAAATTCATTCTTTTTACAAAATCGATGAAGAAAATCCACAATCTTTCCACGTCTGATCGACAAAATTCACTATTTTTGCAAAAAAAATCGAGAAAATTCATTATATTTACAAAATCGATAAAGAAAGTCTAAAATATTTCCATGTCTGATCAATAAAATTCACAATTTTTGCAAAACCGAACAAGAAAATTCATTATCTTTACAAAATCGGTGAAGAAAATCCGCAAGCTTTCCGTGTCTGATCAATAAAATTCACAATTTTTGAAAATCCAATTATAAAAATTCATTATTTTTCCAAAATAGATGAAGAAAATCCAAAATCTGTCGACGTCTGATTGAAATAATTCACTATTTTTGCAAAACCGATAAAAAAATTCATTATTTTTACAAAATCGGAGAAGAATATCCACAATCTTTCCGCGTCTGATCGACAAAATTCACTATTTTTGCAAAAAAAATCGAGAAAATTCATTATTTTTACAAAATCGATGAAGAAAATCTAAAATATTTCCATGTCTGATCAATAAAATTCACAAATTTTTCAAAACCAATCATAAAAATTTATTCTTTTTACAAATTCGACGAAGTAAATCCACAATCTTTCCACGTCTGATCGACAAAATTCATTATTTTTCCAAAACAAATCGAGAAAATTCATTACATTTACAAAATCGGTGAAGAAAATCCGCAATCATTCTGTGTCCGATCGATAAAATTCACTATTTTTGCAAAACCGATCAATAAAATTCATTATTTTTACAAAACCAAAGAAGGAAATCCACAATCTTTCTGTGTCTGATCAATACAATTCGCAATTTTTGCAAATCCGATCAAGAAAATTCATTCTTTTTACAAAATCGATGAAGAAAATCCACAATCTTTCCAAGTCTGATCGACAAAATTCACTATTTTTGCAAAACAAATCGAGAAAATTCATTATATTTACAAAATCGATGAAGAAAATCTAAAATATTTCCCTGTCTGATCAATAAAATTCACAATTTTTGCAAAACCGAAGAAGAAAATTCATTATTTTTACAAAATCGGTGAAGAAAATCCGCAATCTTTCCGTGTCTGATCGATAAAATTTACAATTTTTGCAAAACCGATTGATGAAATACATTATTTTTGCAAAACCAAAGAAGGAAACCCACAATCGTTTGTGTCTGATCGATAAAATTCACAATTTTTGCAAAACTGGTCAAGATAATTCATTATTTTTACAAAGTCTATGAAGAAAATCCAAAATCTTTCCATGTCTGATCAATAAAATTCACAATTATTGCAAAACCGATCAAAAAAATTCATTATATTTACTAAATCGGTGAAGAAAATCGACAATCTTTCCGCGTCTGATTGACAAAATTCACTATTTTTGCAAAACCGATTGGGGAAATTCATTATTTTTCCTAACCAAAGAAGGAAATTCACAATCGTTTGTGTCTGATCAATAAAATTCACAAATTTTGCAAAACCAATCAAGAAAATTCATTATTTTTACAAGATCGGTGAAGAATATCCAAAATCTTTCCATGTCTGATCAATAAAATTCACAATTTTTGAAAATCCAATTATAAAAATTCATTATTTTTCCAAAATAGATGAAGAAAATCCAAAATCTCTCCACGTCTGATTGAAATAATTCACTATTTTTGCAATACCGATCAATAAAATTCATTATATTTACAAAACCTAAGAAGGAAATCCACAATCTTTCTGTGTCTGATCAATACAATACGCAATTTTTGCAAATCCGATCAAGAAAATTCATTCTTTTTACAAAATCGGTGAAGAAAATCCACAATCTTTCCGCGTCTGATTGATAAGATTCACTATTTTTGCAAAACCGAACAAGAAAATTCATTATTTTTACAAAATCGGTGAAGAAAATCCACAATATTTACGCGTCTGATCGACAGAATTCACTATTTTTGCAAAACCGATCAATAAAATTCATTATTTTTACAAAACCAAAGAAGGAAATCCACAATCTTTCTGTGTCTGATCAATACAATTCGCAATTTTTGCAAATCCGATCAAGAAAATTCATTCTTTTTAAAAAATCGATGAAGAAAATCCACAATCTTTCCACAAGTGATCGACAAAATTCACTATTTTTGCAAAACAAATCGAGAAAATTCATTATATTTACAAAATCGATGAAGAAAATCTAAAATATTTCCCTGTCTGATCAATAAAATTCACAATTTTTGCAAAACCGAAGAAGAAAATTCATTATTTTTACAAAATCGGTGAAGAAAATCCGCAATCTTTCCGTGTCTGATCGATAAAATTTACAATTTTTTCAAAACCGATTGATGAAATTTATTATTTTTGCAAAACCAAAGAAGGAAACCCACAATCGTTTGTGTCTGATCGATAAAATTCACAATTTTTGCAAAACTGGTCAAGATAATTCATTATTTTTACAAAGTCTATGAAGAAAATCCAAAATCTTTCCATCTCTGATCAATAAAATTCACAATTTTTGCAGAACCGATCAAAAAAATTCATTATATTTACTAAATCGGTGAAGAAAATCGACAATCTTTCCGCGTCTGATTGACAAAATTCACTATTTTTGCAAAACCGATTGAGGAAATTCATTATTTTTCCTAACCAAAGAAGGAAATTCACAATCGTTTGTGTCTGATCAATAAAATTCACAAATTTTGAAAAACCAATCAAGAAAATTCATTATTTTTTCAAGATCGGTGAAGAATATCCAAAATCTTTCCATGTCTGATCAATAAAATTCACAATTTTTGAAATTCCAATTATAAAAATTCATTATTTTTCGAAAATAGATGAAGAAAATCCAAAATCTGTCCACGTCTGATTGAAATAATTCACTATTTTTGCAATACCGATCAATAAAATTCATTATTTTTACAAAACCAAAGAAGGAAATCCACAATCTTACTGTGTCTGATCAATACAATTCGCAATTTTTGCAAATCCGATCAAGAAAATTCATTATTTTTATAAAATCGGTGAAGAATATCCACAATCTTTCCGCGTCTGATCGACAAAATTCACTATTTTTGCAAAACCGATCAATAAAATTCATTATTTTTACAAAACCAAAGAAGGAAAACCACAATCTTTCTGTGTCTGATCAATACAATTCGCAATTTTGGCAAATCCGATCAAGAAAAATCATTTTTTTTTCAAAATCGGTGAAGAAAATCCACAATCTTTCCGCGTCTGATCGACAGAATTCACTATTTTTGCAAAACCGATCAATAAAATTCATTATTTTTACAAAACCAAAGAAGGAAATCCACAATCTTTCTGTGTCTGATCAATACAATTCGCAATTTTTGCAAATCCGATCAAGAAAATTCATTCTTTTTACAAAATCGATGAAGAAAATCCACAATCTTTCCACGTCTGATCGACAAAATTCACTATTTTTGCAAAACAAATCGTGAAAATTCATTATATTTACAAAATCGATGAAGAAAATCTAAAATATTTCCCTGTCTGATCAATAAAATTCACAATTTTTGCAAAACCGAAGAAGAAAATTCATTATTTTTACAAAATCGGTGAAGAAAATCCGCAATCTTTCCGTGTCTGATCGATAAAATTTACAATTTTTGCAAAACCGATTGATGAAATTCATTATTTTTGCAAAACCAAAGAAGGAAACCCACAATCGTTTGTGTCTGATCGATAAAATTCACAATTTTTGCAAAACTGGTCAAGATAATTCATTATTTTTACAAAGTCTATGAAGAAAATCCAAAATCTTTCCATCTCTGATCAATAAAATTCACAATTTTTGCAGAACCGATCAAAAAAATTCATTATATTTACTAAATCGGTGAAGAAAATCGACAATCTTTCCGCGTCTGATTCACAAAATTCACTATTTTTGCAAAACCGATTGAGGAAATTCATTATTTTTCCTAACCAAAGAAGGAAATTCACAATCGTTCGTGTCTGATCAATAAAATTCACAAATTTTTCAAAACCAATCATAAAAATTTATTCTTTTTACAAATTCGATGAAGTAAATCCACAATCTTTCCACGTCTGATCGACAAAATTTATTATTTTTCCAAAACAAATCGAGAAAATTCATTACATTTACAAAATCGGTGAAGAAAATCCGCAATCATTCTGTGTCCGATCGATGAAATTCACTTTTTTTGCAAAACCGATCAATAAAATTCACTATTTTTACAAAACCAAAGAAGGAAATCCACAATCTTTCTGTGTCTGATCAATACAATTCGCAATTTTGGCAAATCCGATCAAGAAAATTCATTCTTTTTACAAAATCGGTGAAGAAAATCCACAATCTTTCCGCGTCTGATTGATAAGATTCACTATTTTTGCAAAACCGAACAAGAAAATTCATTATTTTTACAAAATCGGTGAAGAAAATCCACAATATTTACGCGTCTGATCGACAGAATTCACTATTTTTGCAAAACCGATCAATAAAATTCATTATTTTTACAAAACCAAAGAAGGAAATCCACAATCTTTCTGTGTCTGATCAATACAATTCGCAATTTTTGCAAATCCGATCAAGAAAATTCATTCTTTTTACAAAATCGATGAAGAAAATCCACAATCTTTCCACGTCTGATCGACAAAATTCACTATTTTTGCAAAAAAAATCGAGAAAATTCATTATTTTTACAAAATCGATGAAGAAAATCAAAAATATTTCCATGTCTGATCAATAAAATTCACAAATTTTTCAAAACCAATCATAAAAATTTATTCTTTTTACAAATTCGATGAAGTAAATCCACAATCTTTCCACGTCTGATCGACAAAATTCATTATTTTTCCAAAACAAATCGAGAAAATTCATTACATCTACAAAATCGGTGAAGAAAATCCGCAATCATTCTGTGTCCGATCGATAAAATTCACTATTTTTGCAAAACCGATCAATAAAATTCATTATTTTTACAAAACCAAAGAAGAAAATCCACAATCTTTCTGTGTCTGATCAATACAATTCGCAATTTTGGGAAATCTGGTCAAGAAAATTCATTCTTTTTACAAAATCGGTGAAGAAAATCCACAATCTTTCCGCGTCTGATTGATAAGATTCATTATTTTTGCAAAACCGAACAAGAAAATTCATTATTTTTACAAAATCGGTGAAGAAAATCCACAATATTTACGCGTCTGATCGACAGAATTCACTATTTTTGCAAAACCGATCAATAAAATTCATTATTTTTACAAAACCAAAGAAGGAAATCCACAATCTTTCTGTGTCTGATCAATACAATTCGCAATTTTTGCAAATCCGATCAAGAAAATTCATTCTTTTTAAAAAATCGATGAAGAAAATCCACAATATTTACGCGTCTGATCGACAGAATTCACTATTTTTGCAAAACCGATCAATAAAATTCATTATTTTTACAAAACCAAAGAAGGAAATCCACAATCTTTCTGTGTCTGATCAATACAATTCGCAATTTTTGCAAATCCGATCAAGAAAATTCATTCTTTTTAAAAAATCGATGAAGAAAATCCACAATCTTTCCACAAGTGATCGACAAAATTCACTATTTTTGCAAAACAAATCGAGAAAATTCATTATATTTACAAAATCGATGAAGAAAATCTAAAATATTTCCCTGTCTGATCAATAAAATTCACAATTTTTGCAAAACCGAACAAGAAAATTCATTATCTTTACAAAATCGGTGAAGAAAATCCGCAAGCTTTCCGTGTCTGATCAATAAAATTCACAATTTTTGAAAATCCAATTATAAAAATTCATTATTTTTCCAAAATAGATGAAGAAAATCCAAAATCTGTCCACGTCTGATTGAAATAATTCACTATTTTTGCAAAACCGATAAAAAAATTCATTATTTTTACAAAATCGGAGAAGAATATCCACAATCTTTCCGCGTCTGATCGACAAAATTCACTATTTTTGCAAAAAAAATCGAGAAAATTCATTATTTTTACAAAATCGATGAAGAAAATCTAAAATATTTCCATGTCTGATCAATAAAATTCACAAATTTTTCAAAACCAATCATAAAAATTTATTCTTTTTACAAATTCGATGAAGTAAATCCACAATCTTTCCACGTCTGATCGACAAAATTCATTATTTTTCCAAAACAAATCGAGAAAATTCATTACATTTACAAAATCGGTGAAGAAAATCCGCAATCATTCTGTGTCCGATCGATAAAATTCACTATTTTTGCAAAACCGATCAATAAAATTCATTATTTTTACAAAACCAAAGAAGGAAATCCACAATCTTTCTGTGTCTGATCAATACAATTCGCAATTTTTGCAAATCCGATCAAGAAAATTCATTCTTTTTACAAAATCGATGAAGAAAATCCACAATCTTTCCAAGTCTGATCGACAAAATTCACTATTTTTGCAAAACAAATCGAGAAAATTCATTATATTTACAAAATCGATGAAGAAAATCTAAAATATTTCCCTGTCTGATCAATAAAATTCACAATTTTTGCAAAACCGAAGAAGAAAATTCATTATTTTTACAAAATCGGTGAAGAAAATCCGCAATCTTTCCGTGTCTGATCGATAAAATTTACAATTTTTGCAAAACCGATTGATGAAATACATTATTTTTGCAAAACCAAAGAAGGAAACCCACAATCGTTTGTGTGTGATCGATAAAATTCACAATTTTTGCAAAACTGGTCAAGATAATTCATTATTTTTACAAAGTCTATGAAGAAAATCCAAAATCTTTCCATGTCTGATCAATAAAATTCACAATTATTGCAAAACCGATCAAAAAAATTCATTATATTTACTAAATCGGTGAAGAAAATCGACAATCTTTCCGCGTCTGATTGACAAAATTCACTATTTTTGCAAAACCGATTGGGGAAATTCATTATTTTTCCTAACCAAAGAAGGAAATTCACAATCGTTTGTGTCTGATCAATAAAATTCACAAATTTTGCAAAACCAATCAAGAAAATTCATTATTTTTACAAGATCGGTGAAGAATATCCAAAATCTTTCCATGTCTGATCAATAAAATTCACAATTTTTGAAAATCCAATTATAAAAATTCATTATTTTTCCAAAATAGATGAAGAAAATCCAAAATCTCTCCACGTCTGATTGAAATAATTCACTATTTTTGCAATACCGATCAATAAAATTCATTATATTTACAAAACCTAAGAAGGAAATCCACAATCTTTCTGTGTCTGATCAATACAATTCGCAATTTTTGCAAATCCGATCAAGAAAATTCATTCTTTTTACAAAATCGGTGAAGAAAATCCACAATCTTTCCGCGTCTGATTGATAAGATTCACTATTTTTGCAAAACCGAACAAGAAAATTCATTATTTTTACAAAATCGGTGAAGAAAATCCACAATATTTACGCGTCTGATCGACAGAATTCACTATTTTTGCAAAACCGATCAATAAAATTCATTATTTTTACAAAACCAAAGAAGGAAATCCACAATCTTTCTGTGTCTGATCAATACAATTCGCAATTTTTGCAAATCCGATCAAGAAAATTCATTCTTTTTAAAAAATCGATGAAGAAAATCCACAATCTTTCCACAAGTGATCGACAAAATTCACTATTTTTGCAAAACAAATCGAGAAAATTCATTATATTTACAAAATCGATGAAGAAAATCTAAAATATTTCCCTGTCTGATCAATAAAATTCACAATTTTTGCAAAACCGAACAAGAAAATTCATTATCTTTACAAAATCGGTGAAGAAAATCCGCAAGCTTTCCGTGTCTGATCAATAAAATTCACAATTTTTGAAAATCCAATTATAAAAATTCATTATTTTTCCAAAATAGATGAAGAAAATCCAAAATCTGTCCACGTCTGATTGAAATAATTCACTATTTTTGCAAAACTGATAAAAAAAATTCATTATTTTTACAAAATTGGTGAAGAAAATCCGCAATCTTTCCGCGTCTGATCGACAAGATTCACTATTTTTGCAAAACAGATCGACAAAATTCATTATTTTTACAACATCGATGAAGAAAATCCAAAATCTTTCCATGTCTGATCAATAATTCCCAATTTTTGCAAAACCGATCAAAAAATTTATTATATTTACAAAATCGGTGAAGAAAATCCACAATCTTTCCGCGTCTGATCGACAAACTTCACTATTTTTTCAAAACCGATTGAGGAAATTCATTATTTTTACAAAATCGGTGAAGAAAATCCACAATATTTCCATGTCTGATAGACAGAATTCACTATTTTTGCAAAACCGATCAATAAAATTCATTATTTTTACAAAACCAAAGAAGGAAAACCACAATCTTTCTGTGACTGATCAATACAGATCGCAATTTTTGCAAATCCGATCAAGAAAATTCATTCTTTTTACAAAATCGATGAAGAAAATCCACAATCTTTCCACGTCTGATCGACAAAATTCATTATTTTTCCAAAACAAATCGAGAAAATTCATTACATTTACAAAATCGGTGAAGAAAATCCGCAATCATTCTGTGTCCGATTGATAAAATTCACTATTTTTGCAAAACCGATCAATAAAATTCATTATTTTTACAAAACCAAAGAAGGAAATCCGCAATATTTACGCGTCTGATCGACAGAATTCATTATTTTACAAAACCAAAGAAGGAAATCCACAATCTTTCTGTGTCTGATCAATACAATTCGCAATTTTTGCAAAACCGATAAAAAAAATTCATTATTTTTACAAAATGGGTGAAGAAAATCCACAATCTTTCCGCGTCTGATCGACAAGATTCACTATTTTTGCAAAACAGATCGACAAAATTCATTATTTTTACAACATCGATGAAGAAAATCCAAAATCTTTCCATGTCTGATCAATAATTCCCAATTTTTGCAAAACCGATCAAAAAAATTTATTATATTTACAAAATCGGTGAAGAAAATCCACAATCTTTCCACGTCTGATCGACAAAATTCACTATTTTTGCAAAACCGATTGAGGAAATTCATTATTTTTAAAAAATCGGTGAAAAAAATCCACAATATTTCCATGTCTGATCGACAGAATTCACTATTTTTGCAAAACCGATCAATAAAATTCATTATTTTTACAAAACCAAAGAAGGAAATCCACAATCTTTCTGTGTCTGATCAATACAATTCGCAATTTTTGCAAATCCGATCAAGAAAATTCATTCTTTTTACAAAATCGATGAAGAAAATCCACAATCTTTCCACGTCTGATCGACAAAATTCACTATTTTTGCAAAAAAAATCGAGAAAATTCATTATATTTACAAAATCGATAAAGAAAATCTAAAATATTTCCATGTCTGATCAATAAAATTCACAATTTTTGCAAAACCGAACAAGAAAATTCATTATCTTTACAAAATCGGTGAAGAAAATCCGCAAGCTTTCCGTGTCTGATCAATAAAATTCACAATTTTTGAAAATCCAATTATAAAAATTCATTATTTTTCCAAAATAGATGAAGAAAATCCAAAATCTGTCCACGTCTGATTGAAATAATTCACTATTTTTGCAAAACCGATAAAAAAATTCATTATTTTTACAAAATCGGAGAAGAATAACCACAATCTTTCCGCGTCTGATCGACAAAATTCACTATTTTTGCAAAAAAAATCGAGAAAATTCATTATTTTTACAAAATCGATGAAGAAAATCTAAAATATTTCCATGTCTGATCAATAAAATTCACAAATTTTTCAAAACCAATCATAAAAATTTATTCTTTTTACAAATTCGATGAAGTAAATCCACAATCTTTCCACGTCTGATCGACAAAATTCATTATTTTTCCAAAACAAATCGAGAAAATTCATTACATTTACAAAATCGGTGAAGAAAATCCGCAATCATTCTGTGTCCGATCGATAAAATTCACTATTTTTGCAAAACCGATCAATAAAATTCATTATTTTTACAAAACCAAAGAAGGAAATCCACAATCTTTCTGTGTCTGATCAATACAATTCGCAATTTTTGCAAATCCGATCAAGAAAATTCATTCTTTTTACAAAATCGATGAAGAAAATCCACAATCTTTCAAAGTCTGATCGACAAAATTCACTATTTTTGCAAAACAAATCGAGAAAATTCATTATATTTACAAAATCGATGAAGAAAATCTAAAATATTTCCCTGTCTGATCAATAAAATTCACAATTTTTGCAAAACCGAAGAAGAAAATTCATTATTTTTACAAAATCGGTGAAGAAAATCCGCAATCTTTCCGTGTCTGATAGATAAAATTTACAATTTTTGCAAAACCGATTGATGAAATTCATTATTTTTGCAAAACCAAAGAAGGAAACCCACAATCGTTTTTGTCTGATCGATAAAATTCACAATTTTTGCAAAACTGGTCAAGATAATTCATTATTTTTACAAAGTCTATGAAGAAAATCCAAAATCTTTCCATGTCTGATCAATAAAATTCACAATTATTGCAAAACCGATCAAAAAAATTCATTATTTTTACAAGATCGGTGAAGAATATCCAAAATCTTTCCATGTCTGATCAATAAAATTCACAATTTTTGAAAATCCAATTATAAAAATTCATTATTTTTCCAAAATAGATGAAGAAAATCCAAAATCTCTCCACGTCTGATTGAAATAATTCACTATTTTTGCAATACCGATCAATAAAATTCATTATATTTACAAAACCTAAGAAGGAAATCCACAATCTTTCTGTGTCTGATCAATACAATTCGCAATTTTTGCATATCCGATCAAGAAAATTCATTATTTTTACAAAATCGGTGAAGAATATCCACAATCTTTCCGCGTCTGATCAACAAAATTCACTATTTTTGCAAAACCGATCAATAAAATTCATTATTTTTACAAAACCAAAGAAGGAAATCCACAATCTTTCTGTGTCTGATCAATACAATTCGCAATTTTTGCAAATCCGATCAAGAAAATACATTATTTTTACAAAATCGGTGAAGAAAATCCACAATATTTACGCGTCTGATCAACAGAATTCTCTATTTTTGCAAAACCGATCAATAAAATTCATTATTTTTCCAAAATAGATGAAGAAAATCCAAAATCTGTCCACGTCTGATTGAAATAATTCACTATTTTTGCAAAACCGATAAAAAAAATTCATTATTTTTACAAAATCGGTGAAGAATATCCAAAATCTTTCCATGTGTGATCAATAATTCCCAATTTTTGCAAAACCGATGAAAAAAATTTGTTATATTAACAAAATCGGTGAAGAAAATCCGCAATCATTCTGTGTCCGATCGATAAAATTCGCAATTTTTGCAAATCCGATCAAGAAAATTCATTCTTTTTACAAAATCGATGAAGAAAATCCACAATCTTTCCACGTCTGATCGACAAAATTCACTATTTTTGCAAAACAAATCGAGAAAATTCATTATATTTACAAAATCGATAAAGAAAATCTAAAATATTTCCATGTCTGATCAATAAAATTCACAATTTTTGCAAAACCGAACAAGAAAATTCATTATCTTTACAAAATCGGTGAAGAAAATCCGCAAGCTTTCCGTGTCTGATCAATAAAATTCACAATTTTTGAAAATCCAATTATAAAAATTCATTATTTTTCCAAAATAGATGAAGTAAATCCAAAATCTGTCCACGTCTGATTGAAATAATTCACTATTTTTGCAAAACCGATAAAAAATTCATTATTTTTACAAAATCGGAGAACAATATCCACAATCTTTCCGCGTCTGATCGACAAAATTCACTATTTTTGCAAAACAAATCGAGAAAATTCATTATTTTTACAAAATCGATGAAGAAAATCTAAAATATTTCCATGTCTGATCAATAAAATTCACAAATTTTTCAAAACCAATCATAAAAATTCATTATTTTTACAAAAACAGTGAAGAAAATCCACAATCTTTCCGCGTCTGATCGACAAGATTCACAATTTTTGCAAAACCGAACAAGAAAATTCATTATATTTACAAAATCGGTGAAGAAAATCCACAATATTTCCATGTCTGATCGACAGAATTCACTATTTTTGCAAAACCGATCAATAAAATTCATTATTTTTACAAAACCAAAGAAGGAAATCCACAATCTTTCTGTGACTGATCAATACAGTTCGCAATTTTTGCAAATCCGATCAAGAAAATTCATTCTTTTTACAAATTCGATGAAGTAAATCCACAATCTTTCCACGTCTGATCGACAAAATTCATTATTTTTCCAAAACAAATCGAGAAAATTCATTACATTTACAAAATCGGTGAAGAAAATCCGCAATCATTCTGTGTCCGATCGATAAAATTCGCAATTTTGGCAAATCCGATCAAGAAAAATCATTCTTTTTTCAAAATCGGTGAAGAAAATCCACAATCTTTCCGCGTCTGATCGACAGAATTCACTATTTTTGCAAAACCGATCAATAAAATTCATTATTTTTACAAAAACAAAGAAGGAAAACCACAATCTTTCTGTGTCTGATCAATACAATTCGCAATTTTGGCAAATCCGATCAAGAAAAATCATTCTTTTTTCAAAATCGGTGAAGAAAATCCACAATCTTTCCACGTCTGATCGACAGAATTCACTATTTTTGCAAAACCGATCAATAAAATTCATTATTTTTACAAAACCAAAGAAGGAAATCCACAATCTTTCTGTGTCTGATCAATACAATTCGCAATTTTTGCAAATCCGATCAAGAAAAATCATTCTTTTTTCAAAATCGGTGAAGAAAATCCACAATCTTTCCGCGTCTGATCGACAGAATTCACTATTTTTGCAAAACCGATCAATAAAATTCATTATTTTTACAAAACCAAAGAAGGAAATCCACAATCTTTCTGTGTCTGATCAATACAATTCGCAATTTTTGCAAATCCGATCAAGAAAATTCATTCTTTTTACAAAATCGATGAAGAAAATCCACAATCTTTCCACGTCTGATCGACAAAATTCACTATTTTTGCAAAACAAATCGAGAAAATTCATTATATTTACAAAATCGATAAAGAAAATCTAAAATATTTCCATGTCAGATCAATAAAATTCACAATTTTTGCAAAACCGAACAAGAAAATTCATTATCTTTACAAAATCGGTGAAGAAAATCCGCAAGCTTTCCGTGTCTGATCAATAAAATTCACAATTTTTGAAAATACAATTATAAAAATTCATTATTTTTCCAAAATAGATGAAGAAAATTAAAAATCTGTCCACGTCTGATTGAAATAATTCACTATTTTTGCAAAACCGATAAAAAAAATTCATTATTTTTACAAAATCGGAGAAGAATATCCACAATCTTTCCGCGTCTGATCGACAAAATTCACTATTTTTCCAAAACAAATCGAGAAAATTCATTATTTTTACAAAATCGATGAAGAAAATCTAAAATATTTCCATGTCTGATCAATAAAATTCACAAATTTTTCAAAACCAATCATAAAAATTCATTATTTTTACAAAAACAGTGAAGAAAATCCACAATCTTTCCGCGTCTGATCGACAAAATTCACTATTTTTGCAAAACCGATCAATAAATTCATTATTTTTACAAAACCAAAGAAGAAAATCCACAATCTTTCTGTGACTGATCAATACAGTTCGCAATTTTTGCAAATCCGATCAAGAAAATTCATTATTTTTACAAAACCAAAGAAGGAAATCCACAATCTTTCTGTGTCTGATCAATACAATTCGCAATTTTTGCAAATCCGATCAAGAAAATTCATTCTTTTTACAAAATCGATGAAGAAAATCCACAATCTTTCCACGTCTGATCGACAAAATTATTTTTCCAAAACAAATCGAGAAAATTCATTACATTTACAAAATCGGTGAAGAAAATCCGCAATCATTCTGTGTCCGATCGATAAAATTCACTATTTTTGAAAAACCGATCAATAAAATTCATTATTTTTACAAAAACAAAGAAGGAAAACCACAATCTTTCTGTGTCAGATCAATACAATTCGCAATTTTGGCAAATCCGATCAAGAAAAATCATTCTTTTTTCAAAATCGGTGAAGAAAATCCACAATCTTTCCACGTCTGATCGACAGAATTCACTATTTTTGCAAAACCGATCAATAAAATTCATTATTTTTACAAAACCAAAGAAGGAAATCCACAATCTTTCTGTGTCTGATCAATACAATTCGCAATTTTTGCAAATCCGATCAAGAAAATTCATTATTTTTACAAAATCGGTGAAGAATATCCACAATCTTTCCGCGTCTGATCGACAAAATTCACTATTTTTGCAAAACCGATCAATAAAATTCATTATTTTTACAAAACCAAAGAAGGAAAACCACAATCTTTCTGTGTCTGATCAATACAATTCGCAATTTTGGCAAATCCGATCAAGAAAAATCATTCTTTTTTCAAAATCGGTGAAGAAAATCCACAATCTTTCCGCGTCTGATCGACAGAATTCACTATTTTTGCAAAACCGATCAATAAAATTCATTATTTTTACAAAACCAAAGAAGGAAATCCACAATCTTTCTGTGTCTGATCAATACAATTCGCAATTTTTGCAAATCCGATCAAGAAAATTCATTCTTTTTACAAAATCGATGAAGAAAATCCACAATCTTTCCACGTCTGATCGACAAAATTCACTATTTTTGCAAAACAAATCGAGAAAATTCATTATATTTACAAAATCGATAAAGAAAATCTAAAATATTTCCATGTCTGATCAATAAAATTCACAATTTTTGAAAATCCAATTATAAAAATTCATTATTTTTCCAAAATAGATGAAGAAAATTAAAAATCTGTCCACGTCTGATTGAAATAATTCACTATTTTTGCAAAACCGATAAAAAAAATTCATTATTTTTACAAAATCGGAGAAGAATATCCACAATCTTTCCGCGTCTGATCGACAAAATTCACTATTTTTCCAAAACAAATCGAGAAAATTCATTATTTTTACAAAATCGATGAAGAAAATCTAAAATATTTCCATGTCTGATCAATAAAATTCACAAATTTTTCAAAACCAATCATAAAAATTCATTATTTTTACAAAAACAGTGAATAAAATCCACAATCTTTCCGCGTCTGATCGACAAAATTCACTATTTTTGCAAAACCGATCAATAAATTCATTATTTTTACAAAACCAAAGAAGAAAATCCACAATCTTTCTGTGACTGATCAATACAGTTCGCAATTTTTGCAAATCCGATCAAGAAAATTCATTATTTTTACAAAACCAAAGAAGGAAATCCACAATCTTTCTGTGTCTGATCAATACAATTCGCAATTTTTGAAAATCCGATCAAGAAAATTCATTCTTTTTACAAAATCGATGAAGAAAATCCACAATCTTTCCACGTCTGATCGACAAAATTATTTTTCCAAAACTAATCGAGAAAATTCATTACATTTACAAAATCGGTGAAGAAAATCCGCAATCATTCTGTGTCCGATCGATGAAATTTACTATTTTTGCAAAACCGATCAATAAAATTCATTATTTTTACAAAACCAAAGAAGGAAATCCACAATCTTTCTGTGTCTGATCAATACAATTCGCAATTTTGGCAAATCCGATCAAGAAAATTCATTCTTTTTACAAAATCGGTGAAGAAAATCCACAATCTTTCCGCGTCTGATTGATAAGATTCACTATTTTTGCAAAACCGAACAAGAAAATTCATTATTTTTACAAAATCCGTGAAGAAAATCCACAATATTTACGCGTCTGATCGACAGAATTCACTATTTTTGCAAAACCGATCAATAAAATTCATTATTTTTACAAAACCAAAGAAGGAAAACCACAATCTTTCTGAGTCTGATCAATACAATTCGCAATTTTGGCAAATCCGATCAAGAAAAATCATTCTTTTTTCAAAATCGGTGAAGAAAATCCACAATCTTTCCGCGTCTGATCGACAGAATTCACTATTTTTGCAAAACCGATCAATAAAATTCATTATTTTTACAAAACCAAAGAAGGAAATCCACAATCTTTCTGTGTCTGATCAATACAATTCGCAATTTTTGCAAATCCGATCAAGAAAATTCATTCTTTTTACAAAATCGATGAAGAAAATCCACAATCTTTCCAAGTCTGATCGACAAAATTCACTATTTTTGCAAAACAAATCGAGAAAATTCATTATATTTACAAAATCGATAAAGAAAATCTAAAATATTTCCATGTCAGATCAATAAAATTCACAATTTTTGCAAAACCGAACAAGAAAATTCATTATCTTTACAAAATCGGTGAAGAAAATCCGCAAGCTTTCCGTGTCTGATCAATAAAATTCACAATTTTTGAAAATCCAATTATAAAAATTCATTATTTTTCCAAAATAGATGAAGAAAATTAAAAATCTGTCCACGTCTGATTGAAATAATTCACTATTTTTGCAAAACCGATAAAAAAAATTCATTATTTTTACAAAATCGGAGAAGAATATCCACAATCTTTCCGCGTCTGATCGACAAAATTCACTATTTTTCCAAAACAAATCGAGAAAATTCATTATTTTTACAAAATCGATGAAGAAAATCTAAAATATTTCCATGTCTGATCAATAAAATTCACAAATTTTTCAAAACCAATCATAAAAATTTATTCTTTTTACAAATTCGATGAAGTAAATCCACAATCTTTCCACGTCTGATCGACAAAATTCATTATTTTTCCAAAACAAATCGAGAAAATTCATTACATTTACAAAATCGGTGAAGAAAATCCGCAATCATTCTGTGTCCGATCGATAAAATTCACTATTTTTGCAAAACCGATCAATAAAATTCATTATTTTTACAAAACCAAAGAAGGAAATCCACAATCTTTCTGTGTCTGATCAATACAATTCGCAATTTTTGCAAATCCGATCAAGAAAATTCATTCTTTTTACAAAATCGATGAAGAAAATCCACAATCTTTCCAAGTCTGATCGACAAAATTCACTATTTTTGCAAAACAAATCGAGAAAATTCATTATATTTACAAAATCGATGAAGAAAATCTAAAATATTTCCCTGTCTGATCAATAAAATTCACAATTTTTGCAAAACCGAAGAAGAAAATTCATTATTTTTACAAAATCGGTGAAGAAAATCCGCAATCTTTCCGTGTCTGATCGATAAAATTTACAATTTTTGCAAAACCGATTGATGAAATACATTATTTTTGCAAAACCAAAGAAGGAAACCCACAATCGTTTGTGTCTGATCGATAAAATTCACAATTTTTGCAAAACTGGTCAAGATAATTCATTATTTTTACAAAGTCTATGAAGAAAATCCAAAATCTATCCATGTCTGATCAATAAAATTCACAATTATTGCAAAACCGATCAAAAAAATTCATTATATTTACTAAATCGGTGAAGAAAATCGACAATCTTTCCGCGTCTGATTGACAAAATTCACTATTTTTGCAAAACCGATTGGGGAAATTCATTATTTTTCCTAACCAAAGAAGGAAATTCACAATCGTTTGTGTCTGATCAATAAAATTCACAAATTTTGCAAAACCAATCAAGAAAATTCATTATTTTTACAAGATCGGTGAAGAATATCCAAAATCTTTCCATGTCTGATCAATAAAATTCACAATTTTTGAAAATCCAATTATAAAAATTCATTATTTTTCCAAAATAGATGAAGAAAATCCAAAATCTCTCCACGTCTGATTGAAATAATTCACTATTTTTGCAATACCGATCAATAAAATTCATTATATTTACAAAACCTAAGAAGGAAATCCACAATCTTTCTGTGTCTGATCAATACAATTCGCAATTTTTGCAAATCCGATCAAGAAAATTCATTCTTTTTACAAAATCGGTGAAGAAAATCCACAATCTTTCCGCGTCTGATTGATAAGATTCACTATTTTTGCAAAACCGAACAAGAAAATTCATTATTTTTACAAAATCGGTGAAGAAAATCCACAATATTTACGCGTCTGATCGACAGAATTCACTATTTTTGCAAAACCGATCAATAAAATTCATTATTTTTACAAAACCAAAGAAGGAAATCCACAATCTTTCTGTGTCTGATCAATACAATTCGCAATTTTTGCAAATCCGATCAAGAAAATTCATTCTTTTTAAAAAATCGATGAAGAAAATCCACAATCTTTCCACAAGTGATCGACAAAATTCACTATTTTTGCAAAACAAATCGAGAAAATTCATTATATTTACAAAATCGATGAAGAAAATCTAAAATATTTCCCTGTCTGATCAATAAAATTCACAATTTTTGCAAAACCGAACAAGAAAATTCATTATCTTTACAAAATCGGTGAAGAAAATCCGCAAGCTTTCCGTGTCTGATCAATAAAATTCACAATTTTTGAAAATCCAATTATAAAAATTCATTATTTTTCCAAAATAGATGAAGAAAATCCAAAATCTGTCCACGTCTGATTGAAATAATTCACTATTTTTGCAAAACTGATAAAAAAATTCATTATTTTTACAAAATTGGTGAAGAAAATCCGCAATCTTTCCGCGTCTGATCGACAAGATTCACTATTTTTGCAAAACAGATCGACAAAATTCATTATTTTTACAACATCGATGAAGAAAATCCAAAATCTTTCCATGTCTGATCAATAATTCCCAATTTTTGCAAAACCGATCAAAAAATTTATTATATTTACAAAATCGGTGAAGAAAATCCACAATCTTTCCGCGTCTGATCGACAAACTTCACTATTTTTTCAAAACCGATTGAGGAAATTCATTATTTTTACAAAATCGGTGAAGAAAATCCACAATATTTCCATGTCTGATAGACAGAATTCACTATTTTTGCAAAACCGATCAATAAAATTCATTATTTTTACAAAACCAAAGAAGGAAAACCACAATCTTTCTGTGACTGATCAATACAGATCGCAATTTTTGCAAATCCGATCAAGAAAATTCATTCTTTTTACAAAATCGATGAAGAAAATCCACAATCTTTCCACGTCTGATCGACAAAATTCATTATTTTTCCAAAACAAATCGAGAAAATTCATTACATTTACAAAATCGGTGAAGAAAATCCGCAATCATTCTGTGTCCGATTGATAAAATTCACTATTTTTGCAAAACCGATCAATAAAATTCATTATTTTTACAAAACCAAAGAACGAAATCCGCAATATTTACGCGTCTGATCGACAGAATTCATTATTTTTACAACATCGATGAAGAAAATCCAAAATCTTTCCATGTCTGATCAATAATTCCCAATTTTTGCAAAACCGATCAAAAAAATTTATTATATTTACAAAATCGGTGAAGAAAATCCACAATCTTTCCACGTCTGATCGACAAAATTCACTATTTTTGCAAAACCGATTGAGGAAATTCATTATTTTTAAAAAATCGGTGAAAAAAATCCACAATATTTCCATGTCTGATCGACAGAATTCACTATTTTTGCAAAACCGATCAATAAAATTCATTATTTTTACAAAACCAAAGAAGGAAATCCACAATCTTTCTGTGTCTGATCAATACAATTCGCAATTTTTGCAAATCCGATCAAGAAAATTCATTCTTTTTACAAAATCGATGAAGAAAATCCACAATCTTTCCACGTCTGATCGACAAAATTCACTATTTTTGCAAAAAAAATCGAGAAAATTCATTATATTTACAAAATCGATAAAGAAAATCTAAAATATTTCCATGTCTGATCAATAAAATTCACAATTTTTGCAAAACCGAACAAGAAAATTCATTATCTTTACAAAATCGGTGAAGAAAATCCGCAAGCTTTCCGTGTCTGATCAATAAAATTCACAATTTTTGAAAATCCAATTATAAAAATTCATTATTTTTCCAAAATAGATGAAGAAAATCCAAAATCTGTCCACGTCTGATTGAAATAATTCACTATTTTTGCAAAACCGATAAAAAAATTCATTATTTTTACAAAATCGGAGAAGAATAACCACAATCTTTCCGCGTCTGATCGACAAAATTCACTATTTTTGCAAAAAAAAATCGAGAAAATTCATTATTTTTACAAAATCGATGAAGAAAATCTAAAATATTTCCATGTCTGATCAATAAAATTCACAAATTTTTCAAAACCAATCATAAAAATTTATTCTTTTTACAAATTCGATGAAGTAAATCCACAATCTTTCCACGTCTGATCGACAAAATTCATTATTTTTCCAAAACAAATCGAGAAAATTCATTACATTTACAAAATCGGTGAAGAAAATCCGCAATCATTCTGTGTCCGATCGATAAAATTCACTATTTTTGCAAAACCGATCAATAAAATTCATTATTTTTACAAAACCAAAGAAGGAAATCCACAATCTTTCTGTGTCTGATCAATACAATTCGCAATTTTTGCAAATCCGATCAAGAAAATTCATTCTTTTTACAAAATCGATGAAGAAAATCCACAATCTTTCAAAGTCTGATCGACAAAATTCACTATTTTTGCAAAACAAATCAAGAAAATTCATTATATTTACAAAATCGATGAAGAAAATCTAAAATATTTCCCTGTCTGATCAATAAAATTCACAATTTTTGCAAAACCGAAGAAGAAAATTCATTATTTTTACAAAATCGGTGAAGAAAATCCGCAATCTTTCCGTGTCTGATAGATAAAATTTACAATTTTTGCAAAACCGATTGATGAAATTCATTATTTTTGCAAAACCAAAGAAGGAAACCCACAATCGTTTGTGTCTGATCGATAAAATTCACAATTTTTGCAAAACTGGTCAAGATAATTCATTATTTTTACAAAGTCTATGAAGAAAATCCAAAATCTTTCCATGTCTGATCAATAAAATTCACAATTATTGCAAAACCGATCAAAAAAATTCATTATTTTTACAAGATCGGTGAAGAATATCCAAAATCTTTCCATGTCTGATCAATAAAATTCACAATTTTTGAAAATCCAATTATAAAAATTCATTATTTTTCCAAAATAGATGAAGAAAATCCAAAATCTCTCCACGTCTGATTGAAATAATTCACTATTTTTGCAATACCGATCAATAAAATTCATTATATTTACAAAACCTAAGAAGGAAATCCACAATCTTTCTGTGTCTGATCAATACAATTCGCAATTTTTGCATATCCGATCAAGAAAATTCATTATTTTTACAAAATCGGTGAAGAATATCCACAATCTTTCCGCGTCTGATCAACAAAATTCACTATTTTTGCAAAACCGATCAATAAAATTCATTATTTTTACAAAACCAAAGAAGGAAATCCACAATCTTTCTGTGTCTGATCAATACAATTCGCAATTTTTGCAAATCCGATCAAGAAAATACATTATTTTTACAAAATCGGTGAAGAAAATCCACAATATTTACGCGTCTGATCAACAGAATTCTCTATTTTTGCAAAACCGATCAATAAAATTCATTATTTTTCCAAAATAGATGAAGAAAATCCAAAATCTGTCCACGTCTGATTGAAATAATTCACTATTTTTGCAAAACCGATAAAAAAAATTCATTATTTTTACAAAATCGGTGAAGAATATCCAAAATCTTTCCATGTGTGATCAATAATTCCCAATTTTTGCAAAACCGATGAAAAAAATTTCTTATATTAACAAAATCGGTGAAGAAAATCCGCAATCATTCTGTGTCCGATCGATAAAATTCGCAATTTTTGCAAATCCGATCAAGAAAATTCATTCTTTTTACAAAATCGATGAAGAAAATCCACAATCTTTCCACGTCTGATCGACAAAATTCACTATTTTTGCAAAACAAATCGAGAAAATTCATTATATTTACAAAATCGATAAAGAAAATCTAAAATATTTCCATGTCTGATCAATAAAATTCACAATTTTTGCAAAACCGAACAAGAAAATTCATTATCTTTACAAAATCGGTGAAGAAAATCCGCAAGCTTTCCGTGTCTGATCAATAAAATTCACAATTTTTGAAAATCCAATTATAAAAATTCATTATTTTTCCAAAATAGATGAAGTAAATCCAAAATCTGTCCACGTCTGATTGAAATAATTCACTATTTTTGCAAAACCGATAAAAAATTCATTATTTTTACAAAATCGGAGAACAATATCCACAATCTTTCCGCGTCTGATCGACAAAATTCACTATTTTTGCAAAACAAATCGAGAAAATTCATTATTTTTACAAAATCGATGAAGAAAATCTAAAATATTTCCATGTCTGATCAATAAAATTCACAAATTTTTCAAAACCAATCATAAAAATTCATTATTTTTACAAAAACAGTGAAGAAAATCCACAATCTTTCCGCGTCTGATCGACAAGATTCACAATTTTTGCAAAACCGAACAAGAAAATTCATTATATTTACAAAATCGGTGAAGAAAATCCACAATATTTCCATGTCTGATCGACAGAATTCACTATTTTTGCAAAACCGATCAATAAAATTCATTATTTTTACAAAACCAAAGAAGGAAATCCACAATCTTTCTGTGACTGATCAATACAGTTCGCAATTTTTGCAAATCCGATCAAGAAAATTCATTCTTTTTACAAATTCGATGAAGTAAATCCACAATCTTTCCACGTCTGATCGACAAAATTCATTATTTTTCCAAAACAAATCGAGAAAATTCATTACATTTACAAAATCGGTGAAGAAAATCCGCAATCATTCTGTGTCCGATCGATAAAATTCGCAATTTTGGCAAATCCGATCAAGAAAAATCATTCTTTTTTCAAAATCGGTGAAGAAAATCCACAATCTTTCCGCGTCTGATCGACAGAATTCACTATTTTTGCAAAACCGATCAATAAAATTCATTATTTTTACAAAAACAAAGAAGGAAAACCACAATCTTTCTGTGTCTGATCAATACAATTCGCAATTTTGGCAAATCCGATCAAGAAAAATCATTCTTTTTTCAAAATCGGTGAAGAAAATCCACAATCTTTCCACGTCTGATCGACAGAATTCACTATTTTTGCAAAACCGATCAATAAAATTCATTATTTTTACAAAACCAAAGAAGGAAATCCACAATCTTTCTGTGTCTGATCAATACAATTCGCAATTTTTGCAAATCCGATCAAGAAAAATCATTCTTTTTTCAAAATCGGTGAAGAAAATCCACAATCTTTCCGCGTCTGATCGACAGAATTCACTATTTTTGCAAAACCGATCAATAAAATTCATTATTTTTACAAAACCAAAGAAGGAAATCCACAATCTTTCTGTGTCTGATCAATACAATTCGCAATTTTTGCAAATCCGATCAAGAAAATTCATTCTTTTTACAAAATCGATGAAGAAAATCCACAATCTTTCCACGTCTGATCGACAAAATTCACTATTTTTGCAAAACAAATCGAGAAAATTCATTATATTTACAAAATCGATAAAGAAAATCTAAAATATTTCCATGTCAGATCAATAAAATTCACAATTTTTGCAAAACCGAACAAGAAAATTCATTATCTTTACAAAATCGGTGAAGAAAATCCGCAAGCTTTCCGTGTCTGATCAATAAAATTCACAATTTTTGAAAATACAATTATAAAAATTCATTATTTTTCCAAAATAGATGAAGAAAATTAAAAATCTGTCCACGTCTGATTGAAATAATTCACTATTTTTGCAAAACCGATAAAAAAAATTCATTATTTTTACAAAATCGGAGAAGAATATCCACAATCTTTCCGCGTCTGATCGACAAAATTCACTATTTTTCCAAAACAAATCGAGAAAATTCATTATTTTTACAAAATCGATGAAGAAAATCTAAAATATTTCCATGTCTGATCAATAAAATTCACAAATTTTTCAAAACCAATCATAAAAATTCATTATTTTTACAAAAACAGTGAAGAAAATCCACAATCTTTCCGCGTCTGATCGACAAAATTCACTATTTTTGCAAAACCGATCAATAAATTCATTATTTTTACAAAACCAAAGAAGAAAATCCACAATCTTTCTGTGACTGATCAATACAGTTCGCAATTTTTGCAAATCCGATCAAGAAAATTCATTATTTTTACAAAACCAAAGAAGGAAATCCACAATCTTTCTGTGTCTGATCAATACAATTCGCAATTTTTGCAAATCCGATCAAGAAAATTCATTCTTTTTACAAAATCGATGAAGAAAATCCACAATCTTTCCACGTCTGATCGACAAAATTATTTTTCCAAAACAAATCGAGAAAATTCATTACATTTACAAAATCGGTGAAGAAAATCCGCAATCATTCTGTGTCCGATCGATAAAATTCACTATTTTTGAAAAACCGATCAATAAAATTCATTATTTTTACAAAAACAAAGAAGGAAAACCACAATCTTTCTGTGTCTGATCAATACAATTCGCAATTTTGGCAAATCCGATCAAGAAAAATCATTCTTTTTTCAAAATCGGTGAAGAAAATCCACAATATTTCCATGTCTGATCGACAGAATTCACTATTTTTGCAAAACCGATCAATAAAATTCATTATTTTTACAAAACCAAAGAAGGAAATCCACAATCTTTCTGTGACTGATCAATACAGTTCGCAATTTTTGCAAATCCGATCAAGAAAATTCATTCTTTTTACAAATTCGATGAAGTAAATCCACAATCTTTCCACGTCTGATCGACAAAATTCATTATTTTTCCAAAACAAATCGAGAAAATTCATTACATTTACAAAATCGGTGAAGAAAATCCGCAATCATTCTGTGTCCGATCGATAAAATTCGCAATTTTGGCAAATCCGATCAAGAAAAATCATTCTTTTTTCAAAATCGGTGAAGAAAATCCACAATCTTTCCGCGTCTGATCGACAGAATTCACTATTTTTGCAAAACCGATCAATAAAATTCATTATTTTTACAAAAACAAAGAAGGAAAACCACAATCTTTCTGTGTCTGATCAATACAATTCGCAATTTTGGCAAATCCGATCAAGAAAAATCATTCTTTTTTCAAAATCGGTGAAGAAAATCCACAATCTTTCCACGTCTGATCGACAGAATTCACTATTTTTGCAAAACCGATCAATAAAATTCATTATTTTTACAAAACCAAAGAAGGAAATCCACAATCTTTCTGTGTCTGATCAATACAATTCGCAATTTTTGCAAATCCGATCAAGAAAAATCATTCTTTTTTCAAAATCGGTGAAGAAAATCCACAATCTTTCCGCGTCTGATCGACAGAATTCACTATTTTTGCAAAACCGATCAATAAAATTCATTATTTTTACAAAACCAAAGAAGGAAATCCACAATCTTTCTGTGTCTGATCAATACAATTCGCAATTTTTGCAAATCCGATCAAGAAAATTCATTCTTTTTACAAAATCGATGAAGAAAATCCACAATCTTTCCACGTCTGATCGACAAAATTCACTATTTTTGCAAAACAAATCGAGAAAATTCATTATATTTACAAAATCGATAAAGAAAATCTAAAATATTTCCATGTCAGATCAATAAAATTCACAATTTTTGCAAAACCGAACAAGAAAATTCATTATCTTTACAAAATCGGTGAAGAAAATCCGCAAGCTTTCCGTGTCTGATCAATAAAATTCACAATTTTTGAAAATACAATTATAAAAATTCATTATTTTTCCAAAATAGATGAAGAAAATTAAAAATCTGTCCACGTCTGATTGAAATAATTCACTATTTTTGCAAAACCGATAAAAAAAATTCATTATTTTTACAAAATCGGAGAAGAATATCCACAATCTTTCCGCGTCTGATCGACAAAATTCACTATTTTTCCAAAACAAATCGAGAAAATTCATTATTTTTACAAAATCGATGAAGAAAATCTAAAATATTTCCATGTCTGATCAATAAAATTCACAAATTTTTCAAAACCAATCATAAAAATTCATTATTTTTACAAAAACAGTGAAGAAAATCCACAATCTTTCCGCGTCTGATCGACAAAATTCACTATTTTTGCAAAACCGATCAATAAATTCATTATTTTTACAAAACCAAAGAAGAAAATCCACAATCTTTCTGTGACTGATCAATACAGTTCGCAATTTTTGCAAATCCGATCAAGAAAATTCATTATTTTTACAAAACCAAAGAAGGAAATCCACAATCTTTCTGTGTCTGATCAATACAATTCGCAATTTTTGCAAATCCGATCAAGAAAATTCATTCTTTTTACAAAATCGATGAAGAAAATCCACAATCTTTCCACGTCTGATCGACAAAATTATTTTTCCAAAACAAATCGAGAAAATTCATTACATTTACAAAATCGGTGAAGAAAATCCGCAATCATTCTGTGTCCGATCGATAAAATTCACTATTTTTGAAAAACCGATCAATAAAATTCATTATTTTTACAAAAACAAAGAAGGAAAACCACAATCTTTCTGTGTCTGATCAATACAATTCGCAATTTTGGCAAATCCGATCAAGAAAAATCATTCTTTTTTCAAAATCGGTGAAGAAAATCCACAATCTTTCCACGTCTGATCGACAGAATTCACTATTTTTGCAAAACCGATCAATAAAATTCATTATTTTTACAAAACCAAAGAAGGAAATCCACAATCTTTCTGTGTCTGATCAATACAATTCGCAATTTTTGCAAATCCGATCAAGAAAATTCATTATTTTTACAAAATCGGTGAAGAATATCCACAATCTTTCCGCGTCTGATCGACAAAATTCACTATTTTTGCAAAACCGATCAATAAAATTCATTATTTTTACAAAACCAAAGAAGGAAAACCACAATCTTTCTGTGTCTGATCAATACAATTCGCAATTTTGGCAAATCCGATCAAGAAAAATCATTCTTTTTTCAAAATCGGTGAAGAAAATCCACAATCTTTCCGCGTCTGATCGACAGAATTCACTATTTTTGCAAAACCGATCAATAAAATTCATTATTTTTACAAAACCAAAGAAGGAAATCCACAATCTTTCTGTGTCTGATCAATACAATTCGCAATTTTTGCAAATCCAAACAAGAAAATTCATTCTTTTTACAAAATCGATGAAGAAAATCCACAATCTTTCCACGTCTGATCGACAAAATTCTCTATTTTTGCAAAACAAATCGAGAAAATTCATTATATTTACAAAATCGATAAAGAAAATCTAAAATATTTCCATGTCAGATCAATAAAATTCACAATTTTTGCAAAACCGAACAAGAAAATTCATTATCTTTACAAAATCGGTGAAGAAAATCCGCAAGCTTTCCGTGTCTGATCAATAAAATTCACAATTTTTGAAAATCCAATTATAAAAATTCATTATTTTTCCAAAATAGATGAAGAAAATTAAAAATCTGTCCACGTCTGATTGAAATAATTCACTATTTTTGCAAAACCGATAAAAAAAATTCATTATTTTTACAAAATCGGAGAAGAATATCCACAATCTTTCCGCGTCTGATCGACAAAATTCACTATTTTTCCAAAACAAATCGAGAAAATTCATTATTTTTACAAAATCGATGAAGAAAATCTAAAATATTTCCATGTCTGATCAATAAAATTCAAAATTTTTCAAAACCAATCATAAAAATTCATTATTTTTACAAAAACAGTGAATAAAATCCACAATCTTTCCGCGTCTGATCGACAAAATTCACTATTTTTGCAAAACCGATCAATAAATTCATTATTTTTACAAAACCAAAGAAGAAAATCCACAATCTTTCTGTGACTGATCAATACAGTTCGCAATTTTTGCAAATCCGATCAAGAAAATTCATTATTTTTACAAAACCAAAGAAGGAAATCCACAATCTTTCTGTGTCTGATCAATACAATTCGCAATTTTTGCAAATCCGATCAAGAAAATTCATTCTTTTTACAAAATCGATGAAGAAAATCCACAATCTTTCCACGTCTGATCGACAAAATTATTTTTCCAAAACTAATCGAGAAAATTCATTACATTTACAAAATCGGTGAAGAAAATCCGCAATCATTCTGTGTCCGATCGATGAAATTTACTATTTTTGCAAAACCGATCAATAAAATTCATTATTTTTACAAAACCAAAGAAGGAAATCCACAATCTTTCTGTGTCTGATCAATACAATTCGCAATTTTGGCAAATCCGATCAAGAAAATTCATTCTTTTTACAAAATCGGTGAAGAAAATCCACAATCTTTCCGCGTCTGATTGATAAGATTCACTATTTTTGCAAAACCGAACAAGAAAATTCATTATTTTTACAAAATCCGTGAAGAAAATCCACAATATTTACGCGTCTGATCGACAGAATTCACTATTTTTGCAAAACCGATCAATAAAATTCATTATTTTTACAAAACCAAAGAAGGAAAACCACAATCTTTCTGTGTCTGATCAATACAATTCGCAATTTTGGCAAATCTGATCAAGAAAAATCATTCTTTTTTCAAAATCGGTGAAGAAAATCCACAATCTTTCCGCGTCTGATCGACAGAATTCACTATTTTTGCAAAACCGATCAATAAAATTCATTATTTTTACAAAACCAAAGAAGGAAATCCACAATCTTTCTGAGTCTGATCAATACAATTCGCAATTTTTGCAAATCCGATCAAGAAAATTCATTCTTTTTACAAAATCGATGAAGAAAATCCACAATCTTTCCACGTCTGATCGACAAAATTCACTATTTTTGCAAAACAAATCGAGAAAATTCATTATATTTACAAAATCGATAAAGAAAATCTAAAATATTTCCATGTCAGATCAATAAAATTCACAATTTTTGCAAAACCGAACAAGAAAATTCATTATCTTTACAAAATCGGTGAAGAAAATCCGCAAGCTTTCCGTGTCTGATCAATAAAATTCACAATTTTTGAAAATCCAATTATAAAAATTCATTATTTTTCCAAAATAGATGAAGAAAATTAAAAATCTGTCCACGTCTGATTGAAATAATTCACTATTTTTGCAAAACCGATAAAAAAAATTCATTATTTTTACAAAATCGGAGAAGAATATCCACAATCTTTCCACGTCTGATCGACAAAATTCACTATTTTTCCAAAACAAATCGAGAAAATTCATTATTTTTACAAAATCGATGAAGAAAATCTAAAATATTTCCATGTTTGATCAATAAAATTCACAAATTTTTCAAAACCAATCATAAAAATTCATTATTTTTACAAAAACAGTGAAGAAAATCCACAATCTTTCCGCGTCTGATCGACAAAATTCACTATTTTTGCAAAACCGATCAATAAATTCATTATTTTTACAAAACCAAAGAAGAAAATCCACAATCTTTCTGTGACTGATCAATACAGTTCGCAATTTTTGCAAATCCGATCAAGAAAATTCATTATTTTTACAAAACCAAAGAAGGAAATCCACAATCTTTCTGTGTCTGATCAATACAATTCGCAATTTTTGCAAATCCGATCAAGAAAATTCATTCTTTTTACAAAATCGATGAAGAAAATCCACAATCTTTCCACGTCTGATCGACAAAATTATTTTTCCAAAACAAATCAAGAAAATTCATTACATTTACAAAATCGGTGAAGAAAATCCGCAATCATTCTGTGTCCGATCGATAAAATTCACTATTTTTGAAAAACCGATCAATAAAATTCATTATTTTTACAAAAACAAAGAAGGAAAACCACAATCTTTCTGTGTCTGATCAATACAATTCGCAATTTTGGCAAATCCGATCAAGAAAAATCATTCTTTTTTCAAAATCGGTGAAGAAAATCCACAATCTTTCCACGTCTGATCGACAGAATTCACTATTTTTGCAAAACCGATCAATAAAATTCATTATTTTTACAAAACCAAAGAAGGAAAACCACAATCTTTCTGTGTCTGATCAATACAATTCGCAATTTTGGCAAATCCGATCAAGAAAAATCATTCTTTTTTCAAAATCGGTGAAGAAAATCCACAATCTTTCCGCGTCTGATCGACAGAATTCACTATTTTTGCAAAACCGATCAATAAAATTCATTATTTTTACAAAACCAAAGAAGGAAATCCACAATCTTTCTGTGTCTGATCAATACAATTCGCAATTTTTGCAAATCCGATCAAGAAAATTCATTCTTTTTACAAATTCGATGAAGTAAATCCACAGTCTTTCCACGTCTGATCGAAAAAATTCATTATTTTTCCAAGACAAATCGGGAAAATTCATTACATTTACAAAATCGGTGAAGAAAATCCGCAATCATTCTGGGTCCGATGGATAAAATTCACTATTTTTGCAAAACCTATCAATAAAATTCATTATTTTTACAAAACCAAAGAAGGAAATCCACAATCTTTCTGTGTCTGATCAATAGAATTCGCAATTTTGGCAAATCCGATCAAGAAAATTCATTCTTTTTACAAAATCGGTGAAGAAAATCCACAATCTTTCCGCGTCTGATTGATAAGATTCACTATTTTTGCAAAACCGAACAAGAAAATTCATTATTTTTATAAAATCGGTGAAGAAAATCCACAATATTTACGCGTATGATCGACAGAATTCACTATTTTTCCAAAACCAATCAATAAAATTCATTATTTTTACAAAACCAAAGAAGGAAATCCACAATCTTTCTGTGTCTGATCAATACAATTCGCAATTTTTGCAAATCCGATCAAGAAAATTCATTCTTTTTACAAAATCGATGAAGAAAATCCACAATCTTTCCACGTCTGTTCGACAAAATTCACTATTTTTGCAAAACAAATCGAGAAAATTCATTATATTTACAAAATCGATAAAGAAAATCTAAAATATTTCCATGTCTGATCAATAAAATTCACAATTTTTGCAAAACCGAACAAGAAAATTCATTATCTTTACAAAATCGGTGAAGAAAATCCGCAAGCTTTCCGTGTCTGATCAATAAAATTCACAATTTTTGAAAATCGAATTATAAAAATTCATTATTTTTCCAAAATAGATGAAGAAAATCCAAAATCTGTCCACGTCTGATTGAAATAATTCACTATTTTTGCAAAACCGATAAAAAAAATTCATTATTTTTACAAAATCGGAGAAGAATATCCACAATCTTTCCGCGTCTGATCGACAAAATTCACTATTTTTGCAAAACAAATCGAGAAAATTCATTATTTTTACAAAATCGATGAAGAAAATCTAAAATATTTCCATGGGTGATCAATAAAATTCACAAATTTTTCAAAACCAATCATAAAAATTTATTCTTTTTACAAATTCGATGAAGTAAATCCACAATCTTTCCACGTCTGATCGACAAAATTCATTATTTTTCCAAAACAAATCGAGAAAATTCATTACATTTACAAAATCGGTGAAGAAAATCCGCAATCATTCTGTGTCCGATCGATAAAATTCACTATTTTTGCAAAACCGATCAATAAAATTCATTATTTTTACAAAACCAAAGAAGGAAATCCACAATCTTTCTGTGACTGATCAATACAATTCGCAATTTTGGCAAATCTGATCAAGAAAATTCATTCTTTTTACAAAATCGGTGAAGAAAATCGACAATCTTTCCGCGTCTGATTGATAAGATTCACTATTTTTGCAAAACCGAACAAGAAAATTCATTATTTTTACAAAATCGGTGAAGAAAATCCACAATATTTACGCGTCTGATTGACAGAATTCACTATTTTTGCAAAACCGATCAATAAAATTCATTATTTTTACAAAACCAAAGAAGGAAATCCACAATCTTTCTGTGTCTGATCAATACAATTCGCAATTTTTGCAAATCCGATCAAGAAAATTCATTCTTTTTACAAAATCGATGAAGAAAATCAACAATCTTTCCACAAGTGATCGACAAAATTCACTATTTTTGCAAAACAAATCGAGAAAATTCATTATATTTACAAAATCGATGAAGAAAATCTAAAATATTTCCCTGTCTGATCAATAAAATTCACAATTTTTGCAAAACCGAACAAGAAAATTCATTATCTTTACAAAATCGGTGAAGAAAATCCGCAAGCTTTCCGTGTCTGATCAATAAAATTCACAATTTTTGAAAATCCAATTATAAAAATTCATTATTTTTCCAAAATAGATGAAGAAAATCCAACATCTGTCCACGTCTGATTGAAATAATTCACTATTTTTGCAAAACTGATAAAAAAATTCATTATTTTTACAAAATTGGTGAAGAAAATCCGCAATCTTTCCGCGTCTGATCGACAAGATTCACTATTTTTGCAAAACAGATCGGCAAAATTCATTATTTTTACAACATCGATGAAGAAAATCCAAAATCTTTCCATGTCTGATCAATAATTCCCAATTTTTGCAAAACCGATCAAAAAAATTTATTATATTTACAAAATCGGTGAAGAAAATCCACAATCTTTCCGCGTCTGATCGACAAACTTCACTATTTTTGCAAAACCGATTGAGGAAATTCATTATTTTTACAAAATCGGTGAAGAAAATCCACAATATTTCCATGTCTGATCGACAGAATTCACTATTTTTGCAAAACCGATCAATAAAATTCATTATTTTTACAAAACCAAAGAAGGAAATCCACAATCTTTCTGTGACTGATCAATACAGTTCGCAATTTTTGCAAATCCAATCAAGAAAATTCATTCTTTTTACAAATTCGATGAAGTAAATCCACAATCTTTCCACGTCTGATCGACAAAATTCATTATTTTTCCAAAACAAATCGAGAAAATTCATTACATTTACAAAATCGGTGAAGAAAATCCGCAATCATTCTGTGTCCGATTGATAAAATTCACTATTTTTGCAAAACCGATCAATAAAATTCATTATTTTTACAAAACCAAAGAAGGAAATCCGCAATATTTACGCGTCTGATCGACAGAATTCACTATTTTTGCAAAACCGATCAATAAAATTCATTATTTTTACAAAACCAAAGAAGGAAATCCACAATCTTTCTGTGTCTGATCAATACAATTCGCAATTTTTGCAAAATCGATAAAAAAAATTCATTATTTTTACAAAATTGGTGAAGAAAATCCACAATCTTTCCGCGTCTGATCGACAAGATTCACTATTTTTGCAAAACAGATCGACAAAATTCATTATTTTTACAAAATCGATGAAGAAAATCCAAAATCTTTCCATGTCTGATCAATAATTCCCAATTTTTGCAAAACCGATCAAAAAAATTTATTATATTTACAAAATCGGTGAAGAAAATCCACAATCTTTCCGCGTCCGATCGACAAAATTCACTATTTTTGCAAAACCGATTGAGAAAATTCATTATTTTTACAAAATCGGTGAAGAAAATCCACAATATTTACGCGTCTGATCGACAGAATTCACTATTTTTGCAAAACCGATCAATAAAATTCATTATTTTTACAAAACCAAAGAAGGAAATCCACAATCTTTCTGTGTCTGATCAATACAATTCGCAATTTTTGCAAATCCGATCAAGAAAATTCATTCTTTTTACAAAATCGATGAAGAAAATCAACAATCTTTCCACAAGTGATCGACAAAATTCACTATTTTTGCAAAACAAATCGAGAAAATTCATTATATTTACAAAATCGATGAAGAAAATCTAAAATATTTCCCTGTCTGATCAATAAAATTCACAATTTTTGCAAAACCGAACAAGAAAATTCATTATCTTTACAAAATCGGTGAAGAAAATCCGCAAGCTTTCCGTGTCTGATCAATAAAATTCACAATTTTTGAAAATCCAATTATAAAAATTCATTATTTTTCCAAAATAGATGAAGAAAATCCAACATCTGTCCACGTCTGATTGAAATAATTCACTATTTTTGCAAAACCGATAAAAAAATTCATTATTTTTACAAAATCGGAGAAGAATAACCACAATCTTTCCGCGTCTGATCGACAAAATTCACTATTTTTGCAAAAAAAATCGAGAAAATTCATTATTTTTACAAAATCGATGAAGAAAATCTAAAATATTTCCATGTCTGATCAATAAAATTCACAAATTTTTCAAAACCAATCATAAAAATTTATTCTTTTTACAAATTCGATGAAGTAAATCCACAATCTTTCCACGTCTGATCGACAAAATTCATTATTTTTCCAAAACAAATCGAGAAAATTCATTACATTTACAAAATCGGTGAAGAAAATCCGCAATCATTCTGTGTCCGATCGATAAAATTCACTATTTTTGCAAAACCGATCAATAAAATTCATTATTTTTACAAAACCAAAGAAGGAAATCCACAATCTTTCTGTGTCTGATCAATACAATTCGCAATTTTTGCAAATCCGATCAAGAAAATTCATTCTTTTTACAAAATCGATGAAGAAAATCCACAATCTTTCAAAGTCTGATCGACAAAATTCACTATTTTTGCAAAACAAATCGAGAAAATTCATTATATTTACAAAATCGATGAAGAAAATCTAAAATATTTCCCTGTCTGATCAATAAAATTCACAATTTTTGCAATACCGAAGAAGAAAATTCATTATTTTTACAAAATCGGTGAAGAAAATCAGCAATCTTTCCGTGTCTGATAGATAAAATTTACAATTTTTGCAAAACCGATTGATGAAATTCATTATTTTTGCAAAACCAAAGAAGGAAACCCACAATCGTTTGTGTCTGATCGATAAAATTCACAATTTTTGCAAAACTGGTCAAGATAATTCATTATTTTTACAAAGTCTATGAAGAAAATCCAAAATCTTTCCATGTCTGATCAATAAAATTCACAATTATTGCAAAACCGATCAAAAAAATTCATTATTTTTACAAGATCGGTGAAGAATATCCAAAATCTTTCCATGTCTGATCAATAAAATTCACAATTTTTGAAAATCCAATTATAAAAATTCATTATTTTTCCAAAATAGATGAAGAAAATCCAAAATCTCTCCACGTCTGATTGAAATAATTCACTATTTTTGCAATACCGATCAATAAAATTCATTATATTTACAAAACCTAAGAAGGAAATCCACAATCTTTCTGTGTCTGATCAATACAATTCGCAATTTTTGCATATCCGATCAAGAAAATTCATTATTTTTACAAAATCGGTGAAGAATATCCACAATCTTTCCGCGTCTGATCAACAAAATTCACTATTTTTGCAAAACCGATCAATAAAATTCATTATTTTTACAAAACCAAAGAAGGAAATCCACAATCTTTCTGTGTCTGATCAATACAATTCGCAATTTTTGCAAATCCGATCAAGAAAATACATTATTTTTACAAAATCGGTGAAGAAAATCCACAATATTTACGCGTCTGATCAACAGAATTCTCTATTTTTGCAAAACCGATCAATAAAATTCATTATTTTTCCAAAATAGATGAAGAAAATCCAAAATCTGTCCACGTCTGATTGAAATAATTCACTATTTTTGCAAAACCGATAAAAAAAATTCATTATTTTTACAAAATCGGTGAAGAATATCCAAAATCTTTCCATGTGTGATCAATAATTCCCAATTTTTGCAAAACCGATGAAAAAAATTTGTTATATTAACAAAATCGGTGAAGAAAATCCGCAATCATTCTGTGTCCGATCGATAAAATTCGCAATTTTTGCAAATCCGATCAAGAAAATTCATTCTTTTTACAAAATCGATGAAGAAAATCCACAATCTTTCCACGTCTGATCGACAAAATTCACTATTTTTGCAAAACAAATCGAGAAAATTCATTATATTTACAAAATCGATAAAGAAAATCTAAAATATTTCCATGTCTGATCAATAAAATTCACAATTTTTGCAAAACCGAACAAGAAAATTCATTATCTTTACAAAATCGGTGAAGAAAATCCGCAAGCTTTCCGTGTCTGATCAATAAAATTCACAATTTTTGAAAATCCAATTATAAAAATTCATTATTTTTCCAAAATAGATGAAGTAAATCCAAAATCTGTCCACGTCTGATTGAAATAATTCACTATTTTTGCAAAACCGATAAAAAATTCATTATTTTTACAAAATCGGAGAACAATATCCACAATCTTTCCGCGTCTGATCGACAAAATTCACTATTTTTGCAAAACAAATCGAGAAAATTCATTATTTTTACAAAATCGATGAAGAAAATCTAAAATATTTCCATGTCTGATCAATAAAATTCACAAATTTTTCAAAACCAATCATAAAAATTCATTATTTTTACAAAAACAGTGAAGAAAATCCACAATCTTTCCGCGTCTGATCGACAAGATTCACAATTTTTGCAAAACCGAACAAGAAAATTCATTATATTTACAAAATCGGTGAAGAAAATCCACAATATTTCCATGTCTGATCGACAGAATTCACTATTTTTGCAAAACCGATCAATAAAATTCATTATTTTTACAAAACCAAAGAAGGAAATCCACAATCTTTCTGTGACTGATCAATACAGTTCGCAATTTTTGCAAATCCGATCAAGAAAATTCATTCTTTTTACAAATTCGATGAAGTAAATCCACAATCTTTCCACGTCTGATCGACAAAATTCATTATTTTTCCAAAACAAATCGAGAAAATTCATTACATTTACAAAATCGGTGAAGAAAATCCGCAATCATTCTGTGTCCGATCGATAAAATTCGCAATTTTGGCAAATCCGATCAAGAAAAATCATTCTTTTTTCAAAATCGGTGAAGAAAATCCACAATCTTTCCGCGTCTGATCGACAGAATTCACTATTTTTGCAAAACCGATCAATAAAATTCATTATTTTTACAAAAACAAAGAAGGAAAACCACAATCTTTCTGTGTCTGATCAATACAATTCGCAATTTTGGCAAATCCGATCAAGAAAAATCATTCTTTTTTCAAAATCGGTGAAGAAAATCCACAATCTTTCCACGTCTGATCGACAGAATTCACTATTTTTGCAAAACCGATCAATAAAATTCATTATTTTTACAAAACCAAAGAAGGAAATCCACAATCTTTCTGTGTCTGATCAATACAATTCGCAATTTTTGAAAATCCGATCAAGAAAAATCATTCTTTTTTCAAAATCGGTGAAGAAAATCCACAATCTTTCCGCGTCTGATCGACAGAATTCACTATTTTTGCAAAACCGATCAATAAAATTCATTATTTTTACAAAACCAAAGAAGGAAATCCACAATCTTTCTGTGTCTGATCAATACAATTCGCAATTTTTGCAAATCCGATCAAGAAAATTCATTCTTTTTACAAAATCGATGAAGAAAATCCACAATCTTTCCACGTCTGATCGACAAAATTCACTATTTTTGCAAAACAAATCGAGAAAATTCATTATATTTACAAAATCGATAAAGAAAATCTAAAATATTTCCATGTCAGATCAATAAAATTCACAATTTTTGCAAAACCGAACAAGAAAATTCATTATCTTTACAAAATCGGTGAAGAAAATCCGCAAGCTTTCCGTGTCTGATCAATAAAATTCACAATTTTTGAAAATACAATTATAAAAATTCATTATTTTTCCAAAATAGATGAAGAAAATTAAAAATCTGTCCACGTCTGATTGAAATAATTCACTATTTTTGCAAAACCGATAAAAAAAATTCATTATTTTTACAAAATCGGAGAAGAATATCCACAATCTTTCCGCGTCTGATCGACAAAATTCACTATTTTTCCAAAACAAATCGAGAAAATTCATTATTTTTACAAAATCGATGAAGAAAATCTAAAATATTTCCATGTCTGATCAATAAAATTCACAAATTTTTCAAAACCAATCATAAAAATTCATTATTTTTACAAAAACAGTGAAGAAAATCCACAATCTTTCCGCGTCTGATCGACAAAATTCACTATTTTTGCAAAACCGATCAATAAATTCATTATTTTTACAAAACCAAAGAAGAAAATCCACAATCTTTCTGTGACTGATCAATACAGTTCGCAATTTTTGCAAATCCGATCAAGAAAATTCATTATTTTTACAAAACCAAAGAAGGAAATCCACAATCTTTCTGTGTCTGATCAATACAATTCGCAATTTTTGCAAATCCGATCAAGAAAATTCATTCTTTTTACAAAATCGATGAAGAAAATCCACAATCTTTCCACGTCTGATCGACAAAATTATTTTTCCAAAACAAATCGAGAAAATTCATTACATTTACAAAATCGGTGAAGAAAATCCGCAATCATTCTGTGTCCGATCGATAAAATTCACTATTTTTGAAAAACCGATCAATAAAATTCATTATTTTTACAAAAACAAAGAAGGAAAACCACAATCTTTCTGTGTCTGATCAATACAATTCGCAATTTTGGCAAATCCGATCAAGAAAAATCATTCTTTTTTCAAAATCGGTGAAGAAAATCCACAATCTTTCCACGTCTGATCGACAGAATTCACTATTTTTGCAAAACCGATCAATAAAATTCATTATTTTTACAAAACCAAAGAAGGAAATCCACAATCTTTCTGTGTCTGATCAATACAATTCGCAATTTTTGCAAATCCGATCAAGAAAATTCATTATTTTTACAAAATCGGTGAAGAATATCCACAATCTTTCCGCGTCTGATCGACAAAATTCACTATTTTTGCAAAACCGATCAATAAAATTCATTATTTTTACAAAACCAAAGAAGGAAAACCACAATCTTTCTGTGTCTGATCAATACAATTCGCAATTTTGGCAAATCCGATCAAGAAAAATCATTCTTTTTTCAAAATCGGTGAAGAAAATCCACAATCTTTCCGCGTCTGATCGACAGAATTCACTATTTTTGCAAAACCGATCAATAAAATTCATTATTTTTACAAAACCAAAGAAGGAAATCCACAATCTTTCTGTGTCTGATCAATACAATTCGCAATTTTTGCAAATCCAAACAAGAAAATTCATTCTTTTTACAAAATCGATGAAGAAAATCCACAATCTTTCCACGTCTGATCGACAAAATTCACTATTTTTGCAAAACAAATCGAGAAAATTCATTATATTTACAAAATCGATAAAGAAAATCTAAAATATTTCCATGTCAGATCAATAAAATTCACAATTTTTGCAAAACCGAACAAGAAAATTCATTATCTTTACAAAATCGGTGAAGAAAATCCGCAAGCTTTCCGTGTCTGATCAATAAAATTCACAATTTTTGAAAATCCAATTATAAAAATTCATTATTTTTCCAAAATAGATGAAGAAAATTAAAAATCTGTCCACGTCTGATTGAAATAATTCACTATTTTTGCAAAACCGAACAAGAAAATTCATTATTTTTACAAAATCCGTGAAGAAAATCCACAATATTTACGCGTCTGATCGACAGAATTCACTATTTTTGCAAAACCGATCAATAAAATTCATTATTTTTACAAAACCAAAGAAGGAAAACCACAATCTTTCTGTGTCTGATCAATACAATTCGCAATTTTGGCAAATCCGATCAAGAAAAATCATTCTTTTTTCAAAATCGGTGAAGAAAATCCACAATCTTTCCGCGTCTGATCGACAGAATTCACTATTTTTGCAAAACCGATCAATAAAATTCATTATTTTTACAAAACCAAAGAAGGAAATCCACAATCTTTCTGTGTCTGATCAATACAATTCGCAATTTTTGCAAATCCGATCAAGAAAATTCATTCTTTTTACAAAATCGATGAAGAAAATCCACAATCTTTCCACGTCTGATCGACAAAATTCACTATTTTTGCAAAACAAATCGAGAAAATTCATTATATTTACAAAATCGATAAAGAAAATCTAAAATATTTCCATGTCAGATCAATAAAATTCACAATTTTTGCAAAACCGAACAAGAAAATTCATTATCTTTACAAAATCGGTGAAGAAAATCCGCAAGCTTTCCGTGTCTGATCAATAAAATTCACAATTTTTGAAAATCCAATTATAAAAATTCATTATTTTTCCAAAATAGATGAAGAAAATTAAAAATCTGTCCACGTCTGATTGAAATAATTCACTATTTTTGCAAAACCGATAAAAAAAATTCATTATTTTTACAAAATCGGAGAAGAATATCCACAATCTTTCCGCGTCTGATCGACAAAATTCACTATTTTTCCAAAACAAATCGAGAAAATTCATTATTTTTACAAAATCGATGAAGAAAATCTAAAATATTTCCATGTTTGATCAATAAAATTCACAAATTTTTCAAAACCAATCATAAAAATTCATTATTTTTACAAAAACAGTGAAGAAAATCCACAATCTTTCCGCGTCTGATCGACAAAATTCACTATTTTTGCAAAACCGATCAATAAATTCATTATTTTTACAAAAACAAAGAAGAAAATCCACAATCTTTCTGTGACTGATCAATACAGTTCGCAATTTTTGCAAATCCGATCAAGAAAATTCATTATTTTTACAAAACCAAAGAAGGAAATCCACAATCTTTCTGTGTCTGATCAATACAATTCGCAATTTTTGCAAATCCGATCAAGAAAATTCATTCTTTTTACAAAATCGATGAAGAAAATCCACAATCTTTCCACGTCTGATCGACAAAATTATTTTTCCAAAACAAATCAAGAAAATTCATTACATTTACAAAATCGGTGAAGAAAATCCGCAATCATTCTGTGTCCGATCGATAAAATTCACTATTTTTGAAAAACCGATCAATAAAATTCATTATTTTTACAAAAACAAAGAAGGAAAACCACAATCTTTCTGTGTCTGATCAATACAATTCGCAATTTTGGCAAATCCGATCAAGAAAAATCATTCTTTTTTCAAAATCGGTGAAGAAAATCCACAATCTTTCCACGTCTGATCGACAGAATTCACTATTTTTGCAAAACCGATCAATAAAATTCATTATTTTTACAAAACCAAAGAAGGAAAACCACAATCTTTCTGTGTCTGATCAATACAATTCGCAATTTTGGCAAATCCGATCAAGAAAAATCATTCTTTTTTCAAAATCGGTGAAGAAAATCCACAATCTTTCCGCGTCTGATCGACAGAATTCACTATTTTTGCAAAACCGATCAATAAAATTCATTATTTTTACAAAACCAAAGAAGGAAATCCACAATCTTTCTGTGTCTGATCAATACAATTCGCAATTTTTGCAAATCCGATCAAGAAAATTCATTCTTTTTACAAATTCGATGAAGTAAATCCACAGTCTTTCCACGTCTGATCGAAAAAATTCATTATTTTTCCAAGACAAATCGGGAAAATTCATTACATTTACAAAATCGGTGAAGAAAATCCGCAATCATTCTGGGTCCGATGGATAAAATTCACTATTTTTGCAAAACCTATCAATAAAATTCATTATTTTTACAAAACCAAAGAAGGAAATCCACAATCTTTCTGTGTCTGATCAATAGAATTCGCAATTTTGGCAAATCCGATCAAGAAAATTCATTCTTTTTACAAAATCGGTGAAGAAAATCCACAATCTTTCCGCGTCTGATTGATAAGATTCACTATTTTTGCAAAACCGAACAAGAAAATTCATTATTTTTATAAAATCGGTGAAGAAAATCCACAATATTTACGCGTATGATCGACAGAATTCACTATTTTTCCAAAACCAATCAATAAAATTCATTATTTTTACAAAACCAAAGAAGGAAATCCACAATCTTTCTGTGTCTGATCAATACAATTCGCAATTTTTGCAAATCCGATCAAGAAAATTCATTCTTTTTACAAAATCGATGAAGAAAATCCACAATCTTTCCACGTCTGTTCGACAAAATTCACTATTTTTGCAAAACAAATCGAGAAAATTCATTATATTTACAAAATCGATAAAGAAAATCTAAAATATTTCCATGTCTGATCAATAAAATTCACAATTTTTGCAAAACCGAACAAGAAAATTCATTATCTTTACAAAATCGGTGAAGAAAATCCGCAAGCTTTCCGTGTCTGATCAATAAAATTCACAATTTTTGAAAATCGAATTATAAAAATTCATTATTTTTCCAAAATAGATGAAGAAAATCCAAAATCTGTCCACGTCTGATTGAAATAATTCACTATTTTTGCAAAACCGATAAAAAAAATTCATTATTTTTACAAAATCGGAGAAGAATATCCACAATCTTTCCGCGTCTGATCGACAAAATTCACTATTTTTGCAAAACAAATCGAGAAAATTCATTATTTTTACAAAATCGATGAAGAAAATCTAAAATATTTCCATGGGTGATCAATAAAATTCACAAATTTTTCAAAACCAATCATAAAAATTTATTCTTTTTACAAATTCGATGAAGTAAATCCACAATCTTTCCACGTCTGATCGACAAAATTCATTATTTTTCCAAAACAAATCGAGAAAATTCATTACATTTACAAAATCGGTGAAGAAAATCCGCAATCATTCTGTGTCCGATCGATAAAATTCACTATTTTTGCAAAACCGATCAATAAAATTCATTATTTTTACAAAACCAAAGAAGGAAATCCACAATCTTTCTGTGACTGATCAATACAATTCGCAATTTTGGCAAATCTGATCAAGAAAATTCATTCTTTTTACAAAATCGGTGAAGAAAATCGACAATCTTTCCGCGTCTGATTGATAAGATTCACTATTTTTGCAAAACCGAACAAGAAAATTCATTATTTTTACAAAATCGGTGAAGAAAATCCACAATATTTACGCGTCTGATTGACAGAATTCACTATTTTTGCAAAACCGATCAATAAAATTCATTATTTTTACAAAACCAAAGAAGGAAATCCACAATCTTTCTGTGTCTGATCAATACAATTCGCAATTTTTGCAAATCCGATCAAGAAAATTCATTCTTTTTACAAAATCGATGAAGAAAATCAACAATCTTTCCACAAGTGATCGACAAAATTCACTATTTTTGCAAAACAAATCGAGAAAATTCATTATATTTACAAAATCGATGAAGAAAATCTAAAATATTTCCCTGTCTGATCAATAAAATTCACAATTTTTGCAAAACCGAACAAGAAAATTCATTATCTTTACAAAATCGGTGAAGAAAATCCGCAAGCTTTCCGTGTCTGATCAATAAAATTCACAATTTTTGAAAATCCAATTATAAAAATTCATTATTTTTCCAAAATAGATGAAGAAAATCCAACATCTGTCCACGTCTGATTGAAATAATTCACTATTTTTGCAAAACTGATAAAAAAATTCATTATTTTTACAAAATTGGTGAAGAAAATCCGCAATCTTTCCGCGTCTGATCGACAAGATTCACTATTTTTGCAAAACAGATCGACAAAATTCATTATTTTTACAACATCGATGAAGAAAATCCAAAATCTTTCCATGTCTGATCAATAATTCCCAATTTTTGCAAAACCGATCAAAAAAATTTATTATATTTACAAAATCGGTGAAGAAAATCCACAATCTTTCCGCGTCTGATCGACAAACTTCACTATTTTTGCAAAACCGATTGAGGAAATTCATTATTTTTACAAAATCGGTGAAGAAAATCCACAATATTTCCATGTCTGATCGACAGAATTCACTATTTTTGCAAAACCGATCAATAAAATTCATTATTTTTACAAAACCAAAGAAGGAAATCCACAATCTTTCTGTGACTGATCAATACAGTTCGCAATTTTTGCAAATCCAATCAAGAAAATTCATTCTTTTTACAAATTCGATGAAGTAAATCCACAATCTTTCCACGTCTGATCGACAAAATTCATTATTTTTCCAAAACAAATCGAGAAAATTCATTACATTTACAAAATCGGTGAAGAAAATCCGCAATCATTCTGTGTCCGATTGATAAAATTCACTATTTTTGCAAAACCGATCAATAAAATTCATTATTTTTACAAAACCAAAGAAGGAAATCCGCAATATTTACGCGTCTGATCGACAGAATTCACTATTTTTGCAAAACCGATCAATAAAATTCATTATTTTTACAAAACCAAAGAAGGAAATCCACAATCTTTCTGTGTCTGATCAATACAATTCGCAATTTTTGCAAAATCGATAAAAAAAATTCATTATTTTTACAAAATTGGTGAAGAAAATCCACAATCTTTCCGCGTCTGATCGACAAGATTCACTATTTTTGCAAAACAGATCGACAAAATTCATTATTTTTACAAAATCGATGAAGAAAATCCAAAATCTTTCCATGTCTGATCAATAATTCCCAATTTTTGCAAAACCGATCAAAAAAATTTATTATATTTACAAAATCGGTGAAGAAAATCCACAATCTTTCCGCGTCTGATCGACAAAATTCACTATTTTTGCAAAACCGATTGAGAAAATTCATTATTTTTACAAAATCGGTGAAGAAAATCCACAATATTTACGCGTCTGATCGACAGAATTCACTATTTTTGCAAAACCGATCAATAAAATTCATTATTTTTACAAAACCAAAGAAGGAAATCCACAATCTTTCTGTGTCTGATCAATACAATTCGCAATTTTTGCAAATCCGATCAAGAAAATTCATTCTTTTTACAAAATCGATGAAGAAAATCTACAATCTTTCCACAAGTGATCGACAAAATTCACTATTTTTGCAAAACAAATCGAGAAAATTCATTATATTTACAAAATCGATGAAGAAAATCTAAAATATTTCCCTGTCTGATCAATAAAATTCACAATTTTTGCAAAACCGAACAAGAAAATTCATTATCTTTACAAAATCGGTGAAGAAAATCCGCAAGCTTTCCGTGTCTGATCAATAAAATTCACAATTTTTGAAAATCCAATTATAAAAATTCATTATTTTTCCAAAATAGATGAAGAAAATCCAAAATCTGTCCACGTCTGATTGAAATAATTCACTATTTTTGCAAAACCGATAAAAAAAATTCATTATTTTTACAAAATTGGTGATGAAAATCCACAATCTTTCCGCGTCTGATCGACAAGATTCACTATTTTTGCAAAACAGTTCGACAAAATTCATTATTTTTACAACATCGATGAAGAAAATCCAAAATCTTTCCATGTCTGATCAATAATTCCCAATTTTTGCAAAACCGATCAAAAAAAATTATTATATTTACGAAATCGGTGAAGTAAATCCACAATCTTTCCACGTCTGATCGACAAAATTCATTATTTTTCCAAAACAAATCGAGAAAATTCATTACATTTACAAAATCGGTGAAGAAAATCCGCAATCATTCTGTGTCCGATTGATAAAATTCACTATTTTTGCAAAACCGATCAATAAAATTCATTATTTTTACAAAACCAAAGAAGGAAATCCGCAATATTTACGCGTCTGATCGACAGAATTCACTATTTTTGCAAAACCGATCAATAAAATTCATTATTTTTACAAAACCAAAGAAGGAAATCCACAATCTTTCTGTGTCTGATCAATACAATTCGCAATTTTTGCAAAATCGATAAAAAAAATTCATTATTTTTACAAAATTGGTGAAGAAAATCCACAATCTTTCCGCGTCTGATCGACAAGATTCACTATTTTTGCAAAACAGATCGACAAAATTCATTATTTTTACAAAATCGATGAAGAAAATCCAAAATCTTTCCATGTCTGATCAATAATTCCCAATTTTTGCAAAACCGATCAAAAAAATTTATTATATTTACAAAATCGGTGAAGAAAATCCACAATCTTTCCGCGTCTGATCGACAAAATTCACTATTTTTGCAAAACCGATTGAGGAAATTCATTATTTTTACAAAATCGGTGAAGAAAATCCACAATATTTCCATGTCTGATCGACAGAATTCACTATTTTTGCAAAACCGATCAATAAAATTCATTATTTTTACAAAACCAAAGAAGGAATTCCACAATCTTTCTGTGTCTGATCAATACAATTCGCAATTTTTGCAAATCCGATCAAGAAAATTCATTCTTTTTACAAAATCGATGAAGAAAATCCACAATCTTTCCACGTCTGATCGACAAAATTCACTATTTTTGCAAAACAAATCGAGAAAATTCATTATATTTACAAAATCGATAAAGAAAATCTAAAATATTTCCATGTCTGAACAATAAAATTCACAATTTTTGCAAAACCGAACTTGAAAATTCATTATCTTTACAAAATCGGTGAAGAAAATCCGCAAGCTTTCCGTGTCTGATCAATAAAATTCACAATTTTTGAAAATCGAATTATAAAAATTCATTATTTTTCCAAAATAGATGAAGAAAATCCAAAATCTGTCCACGTCTGATTGAAATAATTCACTATTTTTGCAAAACCGATAAAAAAAATTCATTATTTTTACAAAATCGGAGAAGAATATCCACAATCTTTCCGCGTCTGATCGACAAAATTCACTATTTTTGCAAAACAAATCGAGAAAATTCATTATTTTTACAAAATCGATGAAGAAAATCTAAAATATTTCCATGTCTGATCAATAAAATTCACAAATTTTTCAAAACCAATCATAAAAATTTATTCTTTTTACAAATTCGATGAAGTAAATCCACAATCTTTCCACGTCTGATCGACAAAATTCATTATTTTTCCAAAACAAATCGAGAAAATTCATTACATTTACAAAATCGGTGAAGAAAATCCGCAATCATTCTGTGTCCGATCGATAAAATTCACTATTTTTGCAAAACCGATCAATAAAATTCATTATTTTTACAAAACCAAAGAAGGAAATCCACAATCTTTCTGTGTCTGATCAATACAATTCGCAATTTTTGCAAATGCGATCAAGAAAATTCATTCTTTTTACAAAATCGATGAAGAAAATCCACAATCTTTCCACAAGTGATCGACAAAATTCACTATTTTTGCAAAACAAATCGAGAAAATTCATTATATTTACAAAATCGATGAAGAAAATCTAAAATATTTCCCTGTCTGATCAATAAAATTCACAATTTTTGCAAAACCGAACAAGAAAATTCATTATCTTTACAAAATCGGTGAAGAAAATCCGCAAGCTTTCCGTGTCTGATCAATAAAATTCACAATTTTTGAAAATCCAATTATAAAAATTCATTATTTTTCCAAAATAGATGAAGAAAATCCAAAATCTGTCCACGTCTGATTGAAATAATTCACTATATTTGCAAAACTGATAAAAAAATTCATTATTTTTTCAAAATTGGTGAAGAAAATCCGCAATCTTTCCGCGTCTGATCGACAAGATTCACTATTTTTGCAAAACAGATCGACAAAATTCATTATTTTTACAACATCGATGAAGAAAATCCAAAATCTTTCCATGTCTGATCAATAATTCCCAATTTTTGCAAAACCGATCAAAAAAATTTATTATATTTACAAAATCGGTGAAGAAAATCCACAATCTTTCCGCGTCTGATCGACAAACTTCACTATTTTTGCAAAAACGATTGAGGAAATTCATTATTTTTACAAAATCGGTGAAGAAAATCCACAATATTTCCATGTCTGATCGACAGAATTCACTATTTTTGCAAAACCGATCAATAAAATTCATTATTTTTACAAAACCAAAGAAGGAAATCCACAATCTTTCTGTGACTGATCAATACAGTTCGCAATTTTTGCAAATCCAATCAAGAAAATTCATTCTTTTTACAAATTCGATGAAGTAAATCCACAATCTTTCCACGTCTGATCGACAAAATTCATTATTTTTCCAAAACAAATCGAGAAAATTCATTACATTTACAAAATCGGTGAAGAAAATCCGCAATCATTCTGTGTCCGATTGATAAAATTCACTATTTTTGCAAAACCGATCAATAAAATTCATTATTTTTACAAAACCAAAGAAGGAAATCCACAATCTTTCTGTGTCTGATCAATACAATTCGCAATTTTTGCAAAATCGATAAAAAAAATTCATTATTTTTACAAAATTGGTGAAGAAAATCCACAATCTTTCCGCGTCTGATCGACAAGATTCACTATTTTTGCAAAACAGATCGACAAAATTCATTATTTTTACAAAATCGATGAAGAAAATCCAAAATCTTTCCATGTCTGATCAATAATTCCCAATTTTTGCAAAACCGATCAAAAAAATTTATTATATTTACAAAATCGGTGAAGAAAATCCACAATCTTTCCGCGTCTGATCGACAAAATTCACTATTTTTGCAAAACCGATTGAGGAAATTCATTATTTTTACAAAATCGGTGAAGAAAATCCACAATATTTCCATGTCTGATCGACAGAATTCACTATTTTTGCAAAACCGATCAATAAAATTCATTATTTTTACAAAACCAAAGAAGGAATTCCACAATCTTTCTGTGTCTGATCAATACAATTCGCAATTTTTGCAAATCCGATCAAGAAAATTCATTCTTTTTACAAAATCGATGAAGAAAATCCACAATCTTTCCACGTCTGATCGACAAAATTCACTATTTTTGCAAAACAAATCGAGAAAATTCATTATATTTACAAAATCGATAAAGAAAATCTAAAATATTTCCATGTCTGATCAATAAAATTCACAATTTTTGCAAAACCGAACTTGAAAATTCATTATCTTTACAAAATCGGTGAAGAAAATCCGCAAGCTTTCCGTGTCTGATCAATAAAATTCACAATTTTTGAAAATCGAATTATAAAAATTCATTATTTTTCCAAAACAGATGAAGAAAATCCAAAATCTGTCCACGTCTGATTGAAATAATTCACTATTTTTGCAAAACCGATAAAAAAAATTCATTAGTTTTACAAAATCGGAGAAGAATATCCACAATCTTTCCGCGTCTCATCGACAAAATTCACTATTTTTGCAAAACAAATCGAGAAAATTCATTATTTTTACAAAATCGATGAAGAAAATCTAAAATATTTCCATGTCTGATCAATAAAATTCACAAATTTTTCAAAACCAATCATAAAAATTTATTCTTTTTACAAATTCGATGAAGTAAATCCACAATCTTTCCACGTCTGATCGACAAAATTCATTATTTTTCCAAAACAAATCGAGAAAATTCATTACATTTACAAAATCGGTGAAGAAAATCCGCAATCATTCTGTGTCCGATCGATAAAATTCACTATTTTTGCAAAACCGATCAATAAAATTCATTATTTTTACAAAACCAAAGAAGGAAATCCACAATCTTTCTGTGTCTGATCAATACAATTCGCAATTTTGGCAAATCTGATCAAGAAAATTCATTATTTTTACAAAACCAAAGAAGGAAATCCACAATCTTTCTGTGTCTGATCAATACAATTCGCAATTTTTGCAAAATCGATAAAAAAAATTCATTATTTTTACAAAATTGGTGAAGAAAATCCACAATATTTACGCGTCTGATCGACAGAATTCACTATTTTTGCAAAACCGATCAATAAAATTCATTATTTTTACAAAACCAAAGAAGGAAATCCACAATCTTTCTGTGTCTGATCAATACAATTCGCAATTTTTGCAAATGCGATCAAGAAAATTCATTCTTTTTACAAAATCGATGAAGAAAATCCACAATCTTTACACAAGTGATCGACAAAATTCACTATTTTTGCAAAACAAATCGAGAAAATTCATTATTTTTACAAAATCGATGAAGAAAATCTAAAATATTTCCATGTCTGATCAATAAAATTCACAAATTTTTCAAAACCAATCATAAAAATTTATTCTTTTTACAAATTCGATGAAGTAAATCCACAATCTTTCCACGTCTGATCGACAAAATTCATTATTTTTCCAAAACAAATCGAGAAAATTCATTACATTTACAAAATCGGTGAAGAAAATCCGCAATCATTCTGTGTCCGATCGATAAAATTCACTATTTTTGCAAAACCGATCAATAAAATTCATTATTTTTACAAAACCAAAGAAGGAAATCCACAATCTTTCTGTGTCTGATCAATACAATTCGCAATTTTTGCAAATGCGATCAAGAAAATTCATTCTTTTTACAAAATCGATGAAGAAAATCCACAATCTTTCCACAAGTGATCGACAAAATTCACTATTTTTGCAAAACAAATCGAGAAAATTCATTATATTTACAAAATCGATGAAGAAAATCTAAAATATTTCCCTGTCTGATCAATAAAATTCACAATTTTTGCAAAACCGAACAAGAAAATTCATTATCTTTACAAAATCGGTGAAGAAAATCCGCAAGCTTTCCGTGTCTGATCAATAAAATTCACAATTTTTGAAAATCCAATTATAAAAATTCATTATTTTTCCAAAATAGATGAAGAAAATCCAAAATCTGTCCACGTCTGATTGAAATAATTCACTATATTTGCAAAACTGATAAAAAAATTCATTATTTTTTCAAAATTGGTGAAGAAAATCCGCAATCTTTCCGCGTCTGATCGACAAGATTCACTATTTTTGCAAAACAGATCGACAAAATTCATTATTTTTACAACATCGATGAAGAAAATCCAAAATCTTTCCATGTCTGATCAATAATTCCCAATTTTTGCAAAACCGATCAAAAAAATTTATTATATTTACAAAATCGGTGAAGAAAATCCACAATCTTTCCGCGTCTGATCGACAAACTTCACTATTTTTGCAAAACCGATTGAGGAAATTCATTATTTTTACAAAATCGGTGAAGAAAATCCACAATATTTCCATGTCTGATCGACAGAATTCACTATTTTTGCAAAACCGATCAATAAAATTCATTATTTTTACAAAACCAAAGAAGGAAATCCACAATCTTTCTGTGACTGATCAATACAGTTCGCAATTTTTGCAAATCCAATCAAGAAAATTCATTCTTTTTACAAATTCGATGAAGTAAATCCACAATCTTTCCACGTCTGATCGACAAAATTCATTATTTTTCCAAAACAAATCGAGAAAATTCATTACATTTACAAAATCGGTGAAGAAAATCCGCAATCATTCTGTGTCCGATTGATAAAATGCACTATTTTTGCAAAACCGATCAATAAAATTCATTATTTTTACAAAACCAAAGAAGGAAATCCGCAATATTTACGCGTCTGATCGACAGAATTCACTATTTTTGCAAAACCGATCAATAAAATTCATTATTTTTACAAAACCAAAGAAGGAAATCCACAATCTTTCTGTGTCTGATCAATACAATTCGCAATTTTTGCAAAATCGATAAAAAAAATTAATTATTTTTACAAAATTGGAGAAGAAAATCCACAATCTTTCCGCGTCTGATCGACAAGATTCACTATTTTTGCAAAACAGATCGACAAAATTCATTATTTTTACAAAATCGATGAAGAAAATCCAAAATCTTTCCATGTCTGATCAATAATTCCCAATTTTTGCAAAACCGATCAAAAAAATTTATTATATTTACAAAATCGGTGAAGAAAATCAACAATCTTTCCGCGTCTGATCGACAAAATTCACTATTTTTGCAAAACCGATTGAGGAAATTCATTATTTTTACAAAATCGGTGAAGAAAATCCACAATATTTCCATGTCTGATCGACAGAATTCACTATTTTTGCAAAACCGATCAATAAAATTCATTATTTTTACAAAACCAAAGAAGGAATTCCACAATCTTTCTGTGTCTGATCAATACAATTCGCAATTTTTGCAAATCCGATCAAGAAAATTCATTCTTTTTACAAAATCGATGAAGAAAATCCACAATCTTTCCACGTCTGATCGACAAAATTCACTATTTTTGCAAAACAAATCGAGAAAATTCATTATTTTTACAAAATCGGAGAAGAATATCCACAATCTTTCCGCGTCTGATCGACAAAATTCACTATTTTTGCAAAACAAATCGAGAAAATTCATTATTTTTACAAAATCGATGAAGAAAATCTAAAATATTTCCATGTCTGATCAATAAAATTCACAAATTTTTCAAAACCAATCATAAAAATTTATTCTTTTTACAAATTCGATGAAGTAAATCCACAATCTTTCCACGTCTGATCGACAAAATTCATTATTTTTCCAAAACAAATCGAGAAAATTCATTACATTTACAAAATCGGTGAAGAAAATCCGCAATCATTCTGTGTCCGATCGATAAAATTCACTATTTTTGCAAAACCGATCAATAAAATTCATTATTTTTACAAAACCAAAGAAGGAAATCCACAATCTTTCTGTGTCTGATCAATACAATTCGCAATTTTTGCAAATGCGATCAAGAAAATTCATTCTTTTTACAAAATCGATGAAGAAAATCCACAATCTTTCCACAAGTGATCGACAAAATTCACTATTTTTGCAAAACAAATCGAGAAAATTCATTATATTTACAAAATCGATGAAGAAAATCTAAAATATTTCCCTGTCTGATCAATAAAATTCACAATTTTTGCAAAACCGAACAAGAAAATTCATTATCTTTACAAAATCGGTGAAGAAAATCCGCAAGCTTTCCGTGTCTGATCAATAAAATTCACAATTTTTGAAAATCCAATTATAAAAATTCATTATTTTTCCAAAATAGATGAAGAAAATCCAAAATCTGTCCACGTCTGATTGAAATAATTCACTATATTTGCAAAACTGATAAAAAAATTCATTATTTTTTCAAAATTGGTGAAGAAAATCCGCAATCTTTCCGCGTCTGATCGACAAGATTCACTATTTTTGCAAAACAGATCGACAAAATTCATTATTTTTACAACATCGATGAAGAAAATCCAAAATCTTTCCATGTCTGATCAATAATTCCCAATTTTTGCAAAACCGATCAAAAAAATTTATTATATTTACAAAATCGGTGAAGAAAATCCACAATCTTTCCGCGTCTGATCGACAAACTTCACTATTTTTGCAAAACCGATTGAGGAAATTCATTATTTTTACAAAATCGGTGAAGAAAATCCACAATATTTCCATGTCTGATCGACAGAATTCACTATTTTTGCAAAACCGATCAATAAAATTCATTATTTTTACAAAACCAAAGAAGGAAATCCACAATCTTTCTGTGACTGATCAATACAGTTCGCAATTTTTGCAAATCCAATCAAGAAAATTCATTCTTTTTACAAATTCGATGAAGTAAATCCACAATCTTTCCACGTCTGATCGACAAAATTCATTATTTTTCCAAAACAAATCGAGAAAATTCATTACATTTACAAAATCGGTGAAGAAAATCCGCAATCATTCTGTGTCCGATTGATAAAATTCACTATTTTTGCAAAACCGATCAATAAAATTCATTATTTTTACAAAACCAAAGAAGGAAATCCGCAATATTTACGCGTCTGATCGACAGAATTCACTATTTTTGGAAAACCGATCAATAAAATTCATTATTTTTACAAAACCAAAGAAGGAAATCCACAATCTTTCTGTGTCTGATCAATACAATTCGCAATTTTTGCAAAATCGATAAAAAAAATTCATTATTTTTACAAAATTGGAGAAGAAAATCCACAATCTTTCCGCGTCTGATCGACAAGATTCACTATTTTTGCAAAACAGATCGACAAAATTCATTATTTTTACAAAATCGATGAAGAAAATCCAAAATCTTTCCATGTCTGATCAATAATTCCCAATTTTTGCAAAACCGATCAAAAAAATTTATTATATTTACAAAATCGGTGAAGAAAATCCACAATCTTTCCGCGTCTGATCGACAAAATTCACTATTTTTGCAAAACCGATTGAGGAAATTCATTATTTTTACAAAATCGGTGAAGAAAATCCACAATATTTCCATGTCTGATCGACAGAATTCACTATTTTTGCAAAACCGATCAATAAAATTCATTATTTTTACAAAACCAAAGAAGGAATTCCACAATCTTTCTGTGTCTGATCAATACAATTCGCAATTTTTGCAAATCCGATCAAGAAAATTCATTCTTTTTACAAAATCGATGAAGAAAATCCACAATCTTTCCACGTCTGATCGACAAAATTCACTATTTTTGCAAAACAAATCGAGAAAATTCATTATATTTACAAAATCGATAAAGAAAATCTAAAATATTTCCATGTCTGATCAATAAAATTCACAATTTTTGCAAAACCGAACTTGAAAATTCATTATCTTTACAAAATCGGTGAAGAAAATCCGCAAGCTTTCCGTGTCTGATCAATAAAATTCACAATTTTTGAAAATCGAATTATAAAAATTCATTATTTTTCCAAAACAGATGAAGAAAATCCAAAATCTGTCCACGTCTGATTGAAATAATTCACTATTTTTGCAAAACCGATAAAAAAAATTCATTATTTTTACAAAATCGGAGAAGAATATCCACAATCTTTCCGCGTCTCATCGACAAAATTCACTATTTTTGCAAAACAAATCGAGAAAATTCATTATTTTTACAAAATCGATGAAGAAAATCTAAAATATTTCCATGTCTGATCAATAAAATTCACAAATTTTTCAAAACCAATCATAAAAATTTATTCTTTTTACAAATTCGATGAAGTAAATCCACAATCTTTCCACGTCTGATCGACAAAATTCATTATTTTTCCAAAACAAATCGAGAAAATTCATTACATTTACAAAATCGGTGAAGAAAATCCGCAATCATTCTGTGTCCGATCGATAAAATTCACTATTTTTGCAAAACCGATCAATAAAATTCATTATTTTTACAAAACCAAAGAAGGAATTCCACAATCTTTCTGTGTCTGATCAATACAATTCGCAATTTTTGCAAATCCGATCAAGAAAATTCATTCTTTTTACAAAATCGATGAAGAAAATCCACAATCTTTCCACGTCTGATCGACAAAATTCACTATTTTTGCAAAACAAATCGAGAAAATTCATTATATTTACAAAATCGATAAAGAAAATCTAAAATATTTCCATGTCTGATCAATAAAATTCACAATTTTTGCAAAACCGAACTTGAAAATTCATTATCTTTACAAAATCGGTGAAGAAAATCCGCAAGCTTTCCGTGTCTGATCAATAAAATTCACAATTTTTGAAAATCGAATTATAAAAATTCATTATTTTTCCAAAACAGATGAAGAAAATCCAAAATCTGTCCACGTCTGATTGAAATAATTCACTATTTTTGCAAAACCGATAAAAAAATTCATTATTTTTACAAAATCGGAGAAGAATATCCACAATCTTTCCGCGTCTCATCGACAAAATTCACTATTTTTGCAAAACAAATCGAGAAAATTCATTATTTTTACAAAATCGATGAAGAAAATCTAAAATATTTCCATGTCTGATCAATAAAATTCACAAATTTTTCAAAACCAATCATAAAAATTTATTCTTTTTACAAATTCGATGAAGTAAATCCACAATCTTTCCACGTCTGATCGACAAAATTCATTATTTTTCCAAAACAAATCGAGAAAATTCATTACATTTACAAAATCGGTGAAGAAAATCCGCAATCATTCTGTGTCCGATCGATAAAATTCACTATTTTTGCAAAACCGATCAATAAAATTCATTATTTTTACAAAACCAAAGAAGGAAATCCACAATCTTTCTGTGTCTGATCAATACAATTCGCAATTTTGGCAAATCTGATCAAGAAAATTCATTATTTTTACAAAACCAAAGAAGGAAATCCACAATCTTTCTGTGTCTGATCAATACAATTCGCAATTTTTGCAAAATCGATAAAAAAAATTCATTATTTTTACAAAATTGGTGAAGAAAATCCACAATATTTACGCGTCTGATCGACAGAATTCACTATTTTTGCAAAACCGATCAATAAAATTCATTATTTTTACAAAACCAAAGAAGGAAATCCACAATCTTTCTGTGTCTGATCAATACAATTCGCAATTTTTGCAAATGCGATCAAGAAAATTCATTCTTTTTACAAAATCGATGAAGAAAATCCACAATCTTTCCACAAGTGATCGACAAAATTCACTATTTTTGCAAAACAAATCGAGAAAATTCATTATTTTTACAAAATCGATGAAGAAAATCTAAAATATTTCCATGTCTGATCAATAAAATTCACAAATTTTTCAAAACCAATCATAAAAATTTATTCTTTTTACAAATTCGATGAAGTAAATCCACAATCTTTCCACGTCTGATCGACAAAATTTATTATTTTTCCAAAACAAATCGAGAAAATTCATTACATTTACAAAATCGGTGAAGAAAATCCGCAATCATTCTGTGTCCGATCGATAAAATTCACTATTTTTGCAAAACCGATCAATAAAATTCATTATTTTTACAAAACCAAAGAAGGAAATCCACAATCTTTCTGTGTCTGATCAATACAATTCGCAATTTTTGCAAATGCGATCAAGAAAATTCATTCTTTTTACAAAATCGATGAAGAAAATCCACAATCTTTCCACAAGTGATCGACAAAATTCACTATTTTTGCAAAACAAATCGAGAAAATTCATTATATTTACAAAATCGATGAAGAAAATCTAAAATATTTCCCTGTCTGATCAATAAAATTCACAATTTTTGCAAAACCGAACAAGAAAATACATTATCTTTACAAAATCGGTGAAGAAAATCCGCAAGCTTTCCGTGTCTGATCAATAAAATTCACAATTTTTGAAAATCCAATTATAAAAATTCATTATTTTTCCAAAATAGATGAAGAAAATCCAAAATCTGTCCACGTCTGATTGAAATAATTCACTATATTTGCAAAACTGATAAAAAAATTCATTATTTTTTCAAAATTGGTGAAGAAAATCCGCAATCTTTCTGCGTCTGATCGACAAGATTCACTATTTTTGCAAAACAGATCGACAAAATTCATTATTTTTACAACATCGATGAAGAAAATCCAAAATCTTTCCATGTCTGATCAATAATTCCCAATTTTTGCAAAACCGATCAAAAAAATTTATTATATTTACAAAATCGGTGAAGAAAATCCACAATCTTTCCGCGTCTGATCGACAAACTTCACTATTTTTGCAAAACCGATTGAGGAAATTCATTATTTTTACAAAATCGGTGAAGAAAATCCACAATATTTCCATGTCTGATCGACAGAATTCACTATTTTTGCAAAACCGATCAATAAAATTCATTATTTTTACAAAACCAAAGAAGGAAATCCACAATCTTTCTGTGACTGATCAATACAGTTCGCAATTTTTGCAAATCCAATCAAGAAAATTCATTCTTTTTACAAATTCGATGAAGTAAATCCACAATCTTTCCACGTCTGATCGACAAAATTCATTATTTTTCCAAAACAAATCGAGAAAATTCATTACATTTACAAAATCGGTGAAGAAAATCCGCAATCATTCTGTGTCCGATTGATAAAATTCACTATTTTTGCAAAACCGATCAATAAAATTCATTATTTTTACAAAACCAAAGAAGGAAATCCGCAATATTTACGCGTCTGATCGACAGAATTCACTATTTTTGCAAAACCGATCAATAAAATTCATTATTTTTACAAAACCAAAGAAGGAAATCCACAATCTTTCTGTGTCTGATCTATACAATTCGCAATTTTTGCAAAATCGATAAAAAAAATTCATTATTTTTACAAAATTGGAGAAGAAAATCCACAATCTTTCCGCGTCTGATCGACAAGATTCACTATTTTTGCAAAACAGATCGACAAAATTCATTATTTTTACAAAATCGATGAAGAAAATCCAAAATCTTTCCATGTCTGATCAATAATTCCCAATTTTTGCAAAACCGATCAAAAAAATTTATTATATTTACAAAATCGGTGAAGAAAATCCACAATCTTTCCGCGTCTGATCGACAAAATTCACTATTTTTGCAAAACCGATTGAGGAAATTCATTATTTTTACAAAATCGGTGAAGAAAATCCACAATATTTCCATGTCTGATCGACAGAATTCACTATTTTTGCAAAACCGATCAATAAAATTCATTATTTTTACAAAACCAAAGAAGGAATTCCACAATCTTTCTGTGTCTGATCAATACAATTCGCAATTTTTGCAAATCCGATCAAGAAAATTCATTCTTTTTACAAAATCGATGAAGAAAATCCACAATCTTTCCACGTCTGATCGACAAAATTCACTATTTTTGCAAAACAAATCGAGAAAATTCATTATATTTACAAAATCGATAAAGAAAATCTAAAATATTTCCATGTCTGATCAATAAAATTCACAATTTTTGCAAAACCGAACTTGAAAATTCATTATCTTTACAAAATCGGTGAAGAAAATCCGCAAGCTTTCCGTGTCTGATCAATAAAATTCACAATTTTTGAAAATCGAATTATAAAAATTCATTATTTTTCCAAAACAGATGAAGAAAATCCAAAATCTGTCCACGTCTGATTGAAATAATTCACTATTTTTGCAAAACCGATAAAAAAAATTCATTATTTTTACAAAATCGGAGAAGAATATCCACAATCTTTCCGCGTCTCATCGACAAAATTCACTATTTTTGCAAAACAAATCGAGAAAATTCATTATTTTTACAAAATCGATGAAGAAAATCTAAAATATTTCCATGTCTGATCAATAAAATTCACAAATTTTTCAAAACCAATCATAAAAATTTATTCTTTTTACAAATTCGATGAAGTAAATCCACAATCTTTCCACGTCTGATCGACAAAATTCATTATTTTTCCAAAACAAATCGAGAAAATTCATTACATTTACAAAATCGGTGAAGAAAATCCGCAATCATTCTGTGTCCGATCGATAAAATTCACTATTTTTGCAAAACCGATCAATAAAATTCATTATTTTTACAAAACCAAAGAAGGAAATCCACAATCTTTCTGTGTCTGATCAATACAATTCGCAATTTTGGCAAATCTGATCAAGAAAATTCATTATTTTTACAAAACCAAAGAAGGAAATCCACAATCTTTCTGTGTCTGATCAATACAATTCGCAATTTTTGCAAAATCGATAAAAAAAATTCATTATTTTTACAAAATTGGTGAAGAAAATCCACAATATTTACGCGTCTGATCGACAGAATTCACTATTTTTGCAAAACCGATCAATAAAATTCATTATTTTTACAAAACCAAAGAAGGAAATCCACAATCTTTCTGTGTCTGATCAATACAATTCGCAATTTTTGCAAATGCGATCAAGAAAATTCATTCTTTTTACAAAATCGATGAAGAAAATCCACAATCTTTCCACAAGTGATCGACAAAATTCACTATTTTTGCAAAACAAATCGAGAAAATTCATTATTTTTACAAAATCGATGAAGAAAATCTAAAATATTTCCATGTCTGATCAATAAAATTCACAAATTTTTCAAAACCAATCATAAAAATTTATTCTTTTTACAAATTCGATGAAGTAAATCCACAATCTTTCCACGTCTGATCGACAAAATTCATTATTTTTCCAAAACAAATCGAGAAAATTCATTACATTTACAAAATCGGTGAAGAAAATCCGCAATCATTCTGTGTCCGATCGATAAAATTCACTATTTTTGCAAAACCGATCAATAAAATTCATTATTTTTACAAAACCAAAGAAGGAAATCCACAATCTTTCTGTGTCTGATCAATACAATTCGCAATTTTTGCAAATGCGATCAAGAAAATTCATTCTTTTTACAAAATCGATGAAGAAAATCCACAATCTTTCCACAAGTGATCGACAAAATTCACTATTTTTGCAAAACAAATCGAGAAAATTCATTATATTTACAAAATCGATGAAGAAAATCTAAAATATTTCCCTGTCTGATCAATAAAATTCACAATTTTTGCAAAACCGAACAAGAAAATTCATTATCTTTACAAAATCGGTGAAGAAAATCCGCAAGCTTTACGTGTCTGATCAATAAAATTCACAATTTTTGAAAATCCAATTATAAAAATTCATTATTTTTCCAAAATAGATGAAGAAAATCCAAAATCTGTCCACGTCTGATTGAAATAATTCACTATATTTGCAAAACTGATAAAAAAATTCATTATTTTTTCAAAATTGGTGAAGAAAATCCGCAATCTTTCCGCGTCTGATCGACAAGATTCACTATTTTTGCAAAACAGATCGACAAAATTCATTATTTTTACAACATCGATGAAGAAAATCCAAAATCTTTCCATGTCTGATCAATAATTCCCAATTTTTGCAAAACCGATCAAAAAAATTTATTATATTTACAAAATCGGTGAAGAAAATCCACAATCTTTCCATGTCTGATCGACAGAATTCACTATTTTTGCAAAACCGATCAATAAAATTCATTATTTTTACAAAACCAAAGAAGGAAATCCACAATCTTTCTGTGACTGATCAATACAGTTCGCAATTTTTGCAAATCCAATCAAGAAAATTCATTCTTTTTACAAATTCGATGAAGTAAATCCACAATCTTTCCACGTCTGATCGACAAAATTCATTATTTTTCCAAAACAAATCGAGAAAATTCATTACATTTACAAAATCGGTGAAGAAAATCCGCAATCATTCTGTGTCCGATTGATAAAATTCACTATTTTTGCAAAACCGATCAATAAAATTCATTATTTTTACAAAACCAAAGAAGGAAATCCGCAATATTTACGCGTCTGATCGACAGAATTCACTATTTTTGCAAAACCGATCAATAAAATTCATTATTTTTACAAAACCAAAGAAGGAAATCTACAATCTTTCTGTGTCTGATCAATACAATTCGCAATTTTTGCAAAATCGATAAAAAAAATTCATTATTTTTACAAAATTGGAGAAGAAAATCCACAATCTTTCCGCGTCTGATCGACAAGATTCACTATTTTTGCAAAACAGATCGACAAAATTCATTATTTTTACAAAATCGATGAAGAAAATCCAAAATCTTTCCATGTCTGATCAATAATTCCCAATTTTTGCAAAACCGATCAAAAAAATTTATTATATTTACAAAATCGGTGAAGAAAATCCACAATCTTTCCGCGTCTGATCGACAAAATTCACTATTTTTGCAAAACCGATTGAGGAAATTCATTATTTTTACAAAATCGGTGAAGAAAATCCACAATATTTCCATGTCTGATCGACAGAATTCACTATTTTTGCAAAACCGATCAATAAAATTCATTATTTTTACAAAACCAAAGAAGGAATTCCACAATCTTTCTGTGTCTGATCAATACAATTCGCAATTTTTGCAAATCCGATCAAGAAAATTCATTCTTTTTACAAAATCGATGAAGAAAATCCGCAATCTTTCCACGTCTGATCGACAAAATTCACTATTTTTGCAAAACAAATCGAGAAAATTCATTATATTTACAAAATCGATAAAGAAAATCTAAAATATTTCCATGTCTGATCAATAAAATTCACAATTTTTGCAAAACCGAACTTGAAAATTCATTATCTTTACAAAATCGGTGAAGAAAATCCGCAAGCTTTCCGTGTCTGATCAATAAAATTCACAATTTTTGAAAATCGAATTATAAAAATTCATTATTTTTCCAAAACAGATGAAGAAAATCCAAAATCTGTCCACGTCTGATTGAAATAATTCACTATTTTTGCAAAACCGATAAAAAAAATTCATTATTTTTACAAAATCGGAGAAGAATATCCACAATCTTTCCGCGTCTCATCGACAAAATTCACTCTTTTTGCAAAACAAATCGAGAAAATTCATTATTTTTACAAAATCGATGAAGAAAATCTAAAATATTTCCATGTCTGATCAATAAAATTCACAAATTTTTCAAAACCAATCATAAAAATTTATTCTTTTTACAAATTCGATGAAGTAAATCCACAATCTTTCCACGTCTGATCGACAAAATTCATTATTTTTCCAAAACAAATCGAGAAAATTCATTACATTTACAAAATCGGTGAAGAAAATCCGCAATCATTCTGTGTCCGATCGATAAAATTCACTATTTTTGCAAAACCGATCAATAAAATTCATTATTTTTACAAAACCAAAGAAGGAATTCCACAATCTTTCTGTGTCTGATCAATACAATTCGCAATTTTTGCAAATCCGATCAAGAAAATTCATTCTTTTTACAAAATCGATGAAGAAAATCCACAATCTTTCCACGTCTGATCGACAAAATTCACTATTTTTGCAAAACAAATCGAGAAAATTCATTATATTTACAAAATCGATAAAGAAAATCTAAAATATTTCCATGTCTGATCAATAAAATTCACAATTTTTGCAAAACCGAACTTGAAAATTCATTATCTTTACAAAATCGGTGAAGAAAATCCGCAAGCTTTCCGTGTCTGATCAATAAAATTCACAATTTTTGAAAATCGAATTATAAAAATTCATTATTTTTCCAAAACAGATGAAGAAAATCCAAAATCTGTCCACGTCTGATTGAAATAATTCACTATTTTTGCAAAACCGATAAAAAAAATTCATTATTTTTACAAAATCGGAGAAGAATATCCACAATCTTTCCGCGTCTCATCGACAAAATTCACTATTTTTGCAAAACAAATCGAGAAAATTCATTATTTTTACAAAATCGATGAAGAAAATCTAAAATATTTCCATGTCTGATCAATAAAATTCACAAATTTTTCAAAACCAATCATAAAAATTTATTCTTTTTACAAATTCGATGAAGTAAATCCACAATCTTTCCACGTCTGATCGACAAAATTCATTATTTTTCCAAAACAAATCGAGAAAATTCATTACATTTACAAAATCGGTGAAGAAAATCCGCAATCATTCTGTGTCCGATCGATAAAATTCACTATTTTTGCAAAACCGATCAATAAAATTCATTATTTTTACAAAACCAAAGAAGGAAATCCACAATCTTTCTGTGTCTGATCAATACAATTCGCAATTTTGGCAAATCTGATCAAGAAAATTCATTATTTTTACAAAACCAAAGAAGGAAATCCACAATCTTTCTGTGTCTGATCAATACAATTCGCAATTTTTGCAAAATCGATAAAAAAAATTCATTATTTTTACAAAATTGGTGAAGAAAATCCACAATATTTACGCGTCTGATCGACAGAATTCACTATTTTTGCAAAACCGATCAATAAAATTCATTATTTTTACAAAACCAAAGAAGGAAATCCACAATCTTTCTGTGTCTGATCAATACAATTCGCAATTTTTGCAAATGCGATCAAGAAAATTCATTCTTTTTACAAAATCGATGAAGAAAATCCACAATCTTTCCACAAGTGATCGACAAAATTCACTATTTTTGCAAAACAAATCGAGAAAATTCATTATTTTTACAAAATCGATTTAGAAAATCTAAAATATTTCCCTGTCTGATCAATAAAATTCACAATTTTTGCAAAACCGAACAAGAAAATTCATTATCTTTACAAAATCGGTGAAGAAAATCCGCAAGCTTTCCTTGTCTGATCAATAAAATTCACAATTTTTGAAAATCCAATTATAAAAATTCATTATTTTTCCAAAATAGATGAAGAAAATCCAAAATCTGTCCACGTCTGATTGAAATAATTCACTATATTTGCAAAACTGATAAAAAAAATTCATTATTTTTACAAAATTGGTGAAGAAAATCCGCAATCTTTCCGCGTCTGATCGACAAGATTCACTATTTTTGCAAAACAGATCGACAAAATTCATTATTTTTACAACATCGATGAAGAAAATCCAAAATCTTTCCATGTCTGATCAATAATTCCCAATTTTTGCAAAACCGATCAAAAAAATTTATTATATTTACAAAATCGGTGAAGAAAATCCACAATCTTTCCGCGTCTGATCGACAAACTTCACTATTTTTGCAAAACCGATTGAGGAAATTCATTATTTTTACAAAATCGGTGAAGAAAATCCACAATATTTCCATGTCTGATCGACAGAATTCACTATTTTTGCAAAACCGATCAATAAAATTCATTATTTTTACAAAACCAAAGAAGGAAATCCACAATCTTTCTGTGACTGATCAATACAGTTCGCAATTTTTGCAAATCCAATCAAGAAAATTCATTCTTTTTACAAATTCGATGAAGTAAATCCACAATCTTTCCACGTCTGATCGACAAAATTCATTATTTTTTAAAAACAAATCGAGAAAATTCATTACATTTACAAAATCGGTGAAGAAAATCCGCAATGATTCTGTGTCCGATTGATAAAATTCACTATTTTTGCAAAACCGATCAATAAAATTCATTATTTTTACAAAACCAAAGAAGGAAATCCGCAATATTTAAGCGTCTGATCGACAGAATTCACTATTTTTGCAAAACCGATCAATAAAATTCATTATTTTTACAAAACCAAAGAAGGAAATCCACAATCTTTCTGTGTCTGATCAATACAATTCGCAATTTTTGCAAAACCGATAAAAAAATTCATTATTTTTACAAAATTGGTGAAGAAAATCCACAATCTTTCCGCGTCTGATCGACAAGATTCACTATTTTTGCAAAACAGATCGACAAAATTCATTATTTTTACAACATCGATGAAGAAAATCCAAAATCTTTCCATGTCTGATCAATAATTCCCAATTTTTGCAAAACCGATCAAAAAAATTTATTATATTTACAAAATCGGTGAAGAAAATCCACAATCTTTCCGCGTCTGATCGACAAAATTCACTATTTTTGCAAAACCGATTGAGGAAATTCATTATTTTTACAAAATCGGTGAAGAAAATCCACAATATTTCCATGTCTGATCGACAGAATTCACTATTTTTGCAAAACCGATCATTAAAATTCATTATTTTTACAAAACCAAAGAAGGAAATCCACAATCTTTCTGTGTCTGATCAATACAATTCGCAATTTTTGCAAATCCGATCAAGAAAATTCATTCTTTTTACAAAATCGATGAAGAAAATCCACAATCTTTCCACGTCTGATCGACAAAATTCACTATTTTTGCAAAACAAATCGAGAAAATTCATTATATTTACAAAATCGATAAAGAAAATCTAAAATATTTCCATGTCTGATCAATAAAATTCACAATTTTTGCAAAACCGAACAAGAAAATTCATTATCTTTACAAAATCGGTGAAGAAAATCCGCAAGCTTTCCGTGTCTGATCAATAAAATTCACAATTTTTGAAAATCCAATTATAAAAATTCATTATTTTTCCAAAATAGATGAAGAAAATCCAAAATCTGTCCACGTCTGATTGAAATAATTCACTATTTTTGCAAAACCGATAAAAAAAATTCATTATTTTTACAAAATCGGAGAAGAATATCCACAATCTTTCCGCGTCTGATCGACAAAATTCACTATTTTTGCAAAAAAATCGAGAAAATTCATTATTTTTACAAAATCGATGAAGAAAATCTAAAATATTTCCATGTCTGATCAATAAAATTCACAAATTTTTCAAAACCAATCATAAAAATTTATTCTTTTTACAAATTCGATGAAGTAAATCCACAATCTTTCCACGTCTGATCGACAAAATTCATTATTTTTCCAAAACAAATCGAGAAAATTCATTACATTTACAAAATCGGTGAAGAAAATCCGCAATCATTCTGTGTCCGATCGATAAAATTCACTATTTTTGCAAAACCGATCAATAAAATTCATTATTTTTACAAAACCAAAGAAGGAAATCCACAATATTTACGCGTCTGATCGACAGAATTCACTATTTTTGCAAAACCGATCAATAAAATTCATTATTTTTACAAAACCAAAGAAGGAAATCCACAATCTTTCTGTGTCTGATCAATACAATTCGCAATTTTTGCAAATCCGATCAAGAAAATTCATTCTTTTTACAAAATCGATGAAGAAAATCTACAATCTTTCCACAAGTGATCGACAAAATTCACTATTTTTGCAAAACAAATCGAGAAAATTCATTATATTTACAAAATCGATGAAGAAAATCTAAAATATTTCCCTGTCTGATCAATAAAATTCACAATTTTTGCAAAACCGAACAAGAAAATTCATTATCTTTACAAAATTGGTGAAGAAAATCCACAATCTTTCCGCGTCTGATCGACAAGATTCACTATTTTTGCAAAACAGTTCGACAAAATTCATTATTTTTACAACATCGATGAAGAAAATCCAAAATCTTTCCATGTCTGATCAATAATTCCCAATTTTTGCAAAACCGATCAAAAAAAATTATTATATTTACGAAATCGGTGAAGAAAATCCACAATCTTTCCGCGTCTGATCGACAAAATTCACTATTTTTGCAAAACCGAACAAGAAAATTCATTATTTTTACAAAATCGATGAAGAAAATCCACAATATTTCCATGTCTGATCGACAGAATTCACTATTTTTGCAAAACCGATCAATAAAATTCATTATTTTTACAGAACCAAAGAAGGAAATCCACAATCTTTCTGTGACTGATCAATACAGTTCGCAATTTTTGCAAATCCGATCAAGAAAATTCATTCTTTTTACAAATTCGATGAAGTAAATCCACAATCTTTCCACGTCTGATCGACAAAATTCATTATTTTTCCAAAATAAATCGAGAAAATTCATTACATTTACAAAATCGGTGAAGAAAATCCGCAATCATTCTGGGTCCGATCGATAAAATTCACTATTTTTGCAAAACCTATCAATGAAATTCATTATTTTTACAAAACCAAAGAAGGAAATCCACAATCTTTCTGTGTCTGATCAATACAATTCGCAATTTTGGCAAATCCGATCAAGGAAATTCATTCTTTTTACAAAATTGGTGAAGAAAATCCACAATCTTTCCGCGTCTGATTGATAAGATTCACTATTTTTGCAAAACCGAACAAGAAAATTCATTCTTTTTACAAAATCGATGAAGAAAATCCACAATCTTTCCACGTCTGATCGACAAAATTCACTATTTTTGCAAAACAAATCGAGAAAATTCATTATATTTACAAAATCGATGAAGAAAATATAAAATATTTCCCTGTCTGATCAATAAAATTCACAATTTTTGCAAAACCGAACAAGAAAATTAATTATCTTTAAAAATCGGTGAAGAAAATCCGCAAGCTTTCCGTGTCTGATCAATAAAATTCACAATTGTTGAAAATCCAATTATAAAAATTCATTATTTTTCCAAAATAGATGAAGAAAATCCAAAATCTGTCCACGTCTGATTGAAATAATTCACTATTTTTGCAAAACCGATAAAAAAAAATTCATTATTTTTACAAAATTGGTGAAGAAAATCCACAATCTTTCCGCGTCTGATCGACAAGATTCACTATTTTTGCAAAACAGATCGACAAAATTCACTATTTTTACAACATCGATGAAGAAAATCCAAAATCTTTCCACGTCTGATCGACAAAATTCATTATTTTTTAAAAACAAATCGAGAAAATTCATTACATTTACAAAATCGGTGAAGAAAATCCGCAATGATTCTGTGTCCGATTGATAAAATTCACTATTTTTGCAAAACCGATCAATAAAATTCATTATTTTTACAAAACCAAAGAAGGAAATCCGCAATATTTAAGCGTCTGATCGACAGAATTCACTATTTTTGCAAAACCGATCAATAAAATTCATTATTTTTACAAAACCAAAGAAGGAAATCCACAATCTTTCTGTGTCTGATCAATACAATTCGCAATTTTTGCAAAACCGATAAAAAAATTCATTATTTTTACAAAATTGGTGAAGAAAATCCACAATCTTTCCGCGTCCGATCGACAAGATTCACTATTTTTGCAAAACAGATCGACAAAATTCATTATTTTTACAACATCGATGAAGAAAATCCAAAATCTTTCCATGTCTGATCAATAATTCCCAATTTTTGCAAAACCGATCAAAAAAATTTATTATATTTACAAAATCGGTGAAGAAAATCCACAATCTTTCCGCGTCTGATCGACAAAATTCACTATTTTTGCAAAACCGATTGAGGAAATTCATTATTTTTACAAAATCGGTGAAGAAAATCCACAATATTTCCATGTCTGATCGACAGAATTCACTATTTTTGCAAAACCGATCATTAAAATTCATTATTTTTACAAAACCAAAGAAGGAAATCCACAATCTTTCTGTGTCTGATCAATACAATTCGCAATTTTTGCAAATCCGATCAAGAAAATTCATTCTTTTTACAAAATCGATGAAGAAAATCCACAATCTTTCCACGTCTGATCGACAAAATTCACTATTTTTGCAAAACAAATCGAGAAAATTCATTATATTTACAAAATCGATAAAGAAAATCTAAAATATTTCCATGTCTGATCAATAAAATTCACAATTTTTGCAAAACCGAACAAGAAAATTCATTATCTTTACAAAATCGGTGAAGAAAATCCGCAAGCTTTCCGTGTCTGATCAATAAAATTCACAATTTTTGAAAATCCAATTATAAAAATTCATTATTTTTCCAAAATAGATGAAGAAAATCCAAAATCTGTCCACGTCTGATTGAAATAATTCACTATTTTTGCAAAACCGATAAAAAAAATTCATTATTTTTACAAAATCGGAGAAGAATATCCACAATCTTTCCGCGTCTGATCGACAAAATTCACTATTTTTGCAAAAAAATCGAGAAAATTCATTATTTTTACAAAATCGATGAAGAAAATCTAAAATATTTCCATGTCTGATCAATAAAATTCACAAATTTTTCAAAACCAATCATAAAAATTTATTCTTTTTACAAATTCGATGAAGTAAATCCACAATCTTTCCACGTCTGATCGACAAAATTCATTATTTTTCCAAAACAAATCGAGAAAATTCATTACATTTACAAAATCGGTGAAGAAAATCCGCAATCATTCTGTGTCCGATCGATAAAATTCACTATTTTTGCAAAACCGATCAATAAAATTCATTATTTTTACAAAACCAAAGAAGGAAATCCACAATCTTTCTGTGTCTGATCAATACAATTCGCAATTTTGGCAAATCTGATCAAGAAAATTCATTCTTTTTACAAAATCGGTGAAGAAAATCCACAATCTTTCCGCGTCTGATTGATAAGATTCACTATTTTTGCAAAACCGAACAAGAAAATTCATTATTTTTACAAAATCGGTGAAGAAAATCCACAATATTTACGCGTCTGATCGACAGAATTCACTATTTTTGCAAAACCGATCAATAAAATTCATTATTTTTACAAAACCAAAGAAGGAAATCCACAATCTTTCTGTGTCTGATCAATACAATTCGCAATTTTTGCAAATCCGATCAAGAAAATTCATTCTTTTTACAAAATCGATGAAGAAAATCTACAATCTTTCCACAAGTGATCGACAAAATTCACTATTTTTGCAAAACAAATCGAGAAAATTCATTATATTTACAAAATCGATGAAGAAAATCTAAAATATTTCCCTGTCTGATCAATAAAATTCACAATTTTTGCAAAACCGAACAAGAAAATTCATTATCTTTACAAAATTGGTGAAGAAAATCCACAATCTTTCCGCGTCTGATCGACAAGATTCACTATTTTTGCAAAACAGTTCGACAAAATTCATTATTTTTACAACATCGATGAAGAAAATCCAAAATCTTTCCATGTCTGATCAATAATTCCCAATTTTTGCAAAACCGATCAAAAAAAATTATTATATTTACGAATTCGGTGAAGAAAATCCACAATCTTTCCGCGTCTGATCGACAAAATTCACTATTTTTGCAAAACCGAACAAGAAAATTCATTATTTTTACAAAATCGATGAAGAAAATCCACAATATTTCCATGTCTGATCGACAGAATTCACTATTTTTGCAAAACCGATCAATAAAATTCATTATTTTTACAGAACCAAAGAAGGAAATCCACAATCTTTCTGTGACTGATCAATACAGTTCGCAATTTTTGCAAATCCGATCAAGAAAATTCATTCTTTTTACAAATTCGATGAAGTAAATCCACAATCTTTCCACGTCTGATCGACAAAATTCATTATTTTTCCAAAACAAATCGAGAAAATTCATTACATTTACAAAATCGGTGAAGAAAATCCGCAATCATTCTGGGTCCGATCGATAAAATTCACTATTTTTGCAAAACCTATCAATGAAATTCATTATTTTTACAAAACCAAAGAAGGAAATCCACAATCTTTCTGTGTCTGATCAATACAATTCGCAATTTTGGCAAATCCGATCAAGGAAATTCATTCTTTTTACAAAATTGGTGAAGAAAATCCACAATCTTTCCGCGTCTGATTGATAAGATTCACTATTTTTGCAAAACCGAACAAGAAAATTCATTCTTTTTACAAAATCGATGAAGAAAATCCACAATCTTTCCACGTCTGATCGACAAAATTCACTATTTTTGCAAAACAAATCGAGAAAATTCATTATATTTACAAAATCGATGAAGAAAATATAAAATATTTCCCTGTCTGATCAATAAAAATTCACAATTTTTGCAAAACCGAACAAGAAAATTCATTATCTTTAGAAAATCGGTGAAGAAAATCCGCAAACTTTCCGTGTCTGATCAATAAAATTCACAATTTTTGAAAATCCAATTATAAAAATTCATTATTTTTCCAAAATAGATAAAAAAATCCAAAATCTGTCCACGTCTGATTGAAATAATTCACTATTTTTGCAAAACCGATAAAAAAAATTCATTATTTTTACAAAATTGGTGAAGAAAATCCACAATCTTTCAGCGTCTGATCGACAAGATTCACTAATTTTGCAAAACAGATAGACAAAATTCATTATTTTTACAACATCGATGAAGAAAATCCAAAATCTTTCCATGTCTGATCAATAATTCCCAATTTTTGCAAAACCGATCAAAAAAATTTATTATATTTACAAAATCGGTGAAGAAAATCCACAATCTTTCCGCGTCTGATCGACAAAATTCACTGTTTTTGCAAAACCGATTGAGGAAATTCATTATTTTTACAAAATCGGTGAAGAAAATCCATAATATTTCCATGTCTGATCGACAGAATTCACTATTTTTGCAAAACCGATCAATAAAATTCATTATTTTTACAAAACCAAAGAAGGAAATCCACAATCTTTCTGTGTCTGATCAATACAAATCGCAATTTTTGCAAATCCGATCAAAAAAATTCATTCTTTTTACAAAATCGATGAATAAAATCCACAATCTTTCCACGTCTGATCGACAAAATTCACTATTTTTGCAAAACAAATCGAGAAAATTCATTATATTTACAAAATCGATAAAGAAAATCTAAAATATTTCCATGTCTGATCGACAAAATTCACTATTTTTGCAAAACCGAACAAGAAAATTCATTAATTTTACAAAATCGGTGAAGAAAATCCACAATATTTCCATGTCTGATCGACAGAATTCACTATTTTTCCAAAACCGATCAATAAAATTCTTTATTTTTACAAAACCAAAGAAGGAAATCCACAATCTTTCCGCGTCTGATTGATAAGATTCACTATTTTTGCAAAACCGAACAAGAAAATTCATTATTTTTACAAAATCGGTGAAGAAAATCCACAATATTTACGCGTCTGATCGACAGAATTCACTATTTTTGCAAAACCGATCAATAAAATTCATTATTTTTACAAAACCAAAGAAGGATATCCACAATCTTTCTGTGTCTGATCAATACAATTCGCAATTTTTGCAAATCCGATCAAGAAAATTCATTCTTTTTACAAAATCGATGAAGAAAATCAACAATCTTTCCACAAGTGATCGACAAAATTCACTATTTTTGCAAAAAAATCGAGAAAATTCATTATTTTTACAAAATCGATGAAGAAAATCTAAAATATTTCCATGTCTGATCAATAAAATTCACAAATTTTTCAAAACCAATCATAAAAATTTATTCTTTTTACAAATTCGATGAAGTAAATCCACAATCTTTCCACGTCTGATCGACAAAATTCATTATTTTTCCAAAACAAATCGAGAAAATTCATTACATTTACAAAATCGGTGAAGAAAATCCGCAATCATTCTGTGTCCGATCGATAAAATTCACTATTTTTGTAAAACCGATCAATAAAATTCATTATTTTTACAAAACCAAAGAAGGAAATCCACAATCTTTCTGTGTCTGATCAATACAATTCGCAATTTTGGCAAATCTGATCAAGAAAATTCATTCTTTTTACAAAATCGGTGAAGAAAATCCACAATCTTTCCGCGTCTGATTGATAAGATTCACTATTTTTGCAAAACCGAACAAGAAAATTCATTATTTTTACAAAATCGGTGAAGAAAATCCACAATATTTACGCGTCTGATCGACAGAATTCACTATTTTTGCAAAACCGATCAATAAAATTCATTATTTTTACAAAACCAAAGAAGGAAATCCACAATCTTTCTGTGTCTGATCAATACAATTCGCAATTTTTGCAAATCCGATCAAGAAAATTCATTCTTTTTACAAAATCGATGAAGAAAATCTACAATCTTTCCACAAGTGATCGACAAAATTCACTATTTTTGCAAAACAAATCGAGAAAATTCATTATATTTACAAAATCGATGAAGAAAATCTAAAATATTTCCCTGTCTGATCAATAAAATTCACAATTTTTGCAAAACCGAACAAGAAAATTCATTATCTTTACAAAATCGGTAAAGAAAATCCGCAAGCTTTGCATGTCTGATCAATAAAATTTACAATTTTTGAAAATCCAATTATAAAAATTCATTATTTTTCCAAAATAGATGAAGAAAATCCAAAATCTGTCCACGTCTGATTGAAATAATTCACTATTTTTGCAAAACCGATAAAAAAAATTCATTATTTTTACAAAATTGGTGAAGAAAATCCACAATCTTTCCGCGTCTGATCGACAAGATTCACTATTTTTGCAAAACAGTTCGACAAATTTCATTATTTTTACAACATCGATGAAGAAAATCCAAAATCTTTCCATGTCTGATCAATAATTCCCAATTTTTGCAAAACCGATCAAAAAAAATTATTATATTTACGAAATCGGTGAAGAAAATCCACAATCTTTCCGCGTCTGATCGACAAAATTCACTATTTTTGCAAAACCGAACAAGAAAATTCATTATTTTTACAAAATCGATGAAGAAAATCCACAATATTTCCATGTCTGATCGACAGAATTCACTATTTTTGCAAAACCGATCAATAAAATTCATTATTTTTACAAAACCAAAGAAGGAAATCCACAATCTTTCTGTGACTGATCAATACAGTTCGCAATTTTTGCAAATCCGATCAAGAAAATTCATTCTTTTTACAAATTCGATGAAGTAAATCCACAATCTTTCCACGTCTGATCGACAAAATTCATTATTTTTCCAAAACAAATCGAGAAAATTCATTACATTTACAAAACCAAAGAAGGAAATCCACAATCTTTCTGTGTCTGATCAATACAATTCGCAATTTTGGCAAATCCGATCAAGGAAATTCATTCTTTTTACAAAATTGGTGAAGAAAATCCACAATCTTTCCGCGTCTGATTGATAAGATTCACTATTTTTGCAAAACCGAACAAGAAAATTCATTCTTTTTACAAAATCGATGAAGAAAATCCACAATCTTTCCACGTCTGATCGACAAAATTCACTATTTTTGCAAAACAAATCGAGAAAATTCATTATATTTACAAAATCGATGAAGAAAATCTAAAATATTTCCCTGTCTGATCAATAAAATTCACAATTTTTGCAAAACCGAACAAGAAAATTCATTATCTTTAAAAATCGGTGAAGAAAATCCGCAAGCTTTCCGTGTCTGATCAATAAAATTCACAATTGTTGAAAATCCAATTATAAAAATTCATTATTTTTCCAAAATAGATGAAGAAAATCCAAAATCTGTCCACGTCTGATTGAAATAATTCACTATTTTTGCAAAACCGATAAAAAAAAATTCATTATTTTTACAAAATTGGTGAAGAAAATCCACAATCTTTCCGCGTCTGATCGACAAGATTCACTATTTTTGCAAAACAGATCGACAAAATTCATTATTTTTACAACATCGATGAAGAAAATCCAAAATCTTTCCATGTCTGATCAATAATTCCCAATTTTTGCAAAACCGATCAAAAAAATTTATTATATTTACAAAATCGGTGAAGAAAATCCACAATCTTTCCGCGTCTGATCGACAAAATTCACTATTTTTGCAAAACCGATTGAGGAAATTCATTATTTTTACAAAATCGGTGAAGAAAATCCACAATATTTCCATGTCTGATCGACAGAATTCACTATTTGCAAAACCGATCAATAAAATTCATTATTTTTACAAAACCAAAGAAGGAAATCCACAATCTTTCTGTGTCTGATCAATACAATTCGCAATTTTTGCAAATCCGATCAAGAAAATTCATTCTTTTTACAAAATCGATGAAGAAAATCCACACTCTTTCTGTGTCTGATCAATACAATTCGCAATTTTTGCAAATCCGATCAAGAAAATTCATTCTTTTTACAAAATCGATGAAGAAAATCCACAATCTTTCCACGTCTGATCGACAAAATTCACTATTTTTGCAAAACAAATCTAGAAAATTCATTATATTTACAAAATCGATGAAGAAAATCTAAAATATTTCCCTGTCTGATCAATAAAATTCACAATTTTTGCAAAACCGAACAAGAAAATTCATTATCTTTACAAAATCGGTGAAGAAAATCCGCAAACTTTCCGTGTCTGATCAATAAAATTCACAATTTTTGAAAATCCAATTATAAAAATTCATTATTTTTCCAAAATAGATAAAAAAATCCAAAATCTGTCCACGTCTGATTGAAATAATTCACTATTTTTGCAAAACCGATAAAAAAAATTCATTATTTTTACAAAATTGGTGAAGAAAATCCACAATCTTTCAGCGTCTGATCCACAAGATTCACTAATTTTGCAAAACAGATCGACAAAATTCATTATTTTTACAACATCGATGAAGAAAATCCAAAATCTTTCCATGTCTGATCAATAATTCCCAATTTTTGCAAAACCGATCAAAAAAATTTATTATATTTACAAAATCGGTGAAGAAAATCCACAATCTTTCCGTGTCTGATCGACAAAATTCACTATTTTTGCAAAACCGATTGAGGAAATTCATTATTTTTACAAAATCGGTGAAGAAAATCCACAATATTTCCATGTCTGATCGACAGAATTCACTATTTTTGCAAAACCGATCAATAAAATTCATTATTTTTACAAAACCAAAGAAGGAAATCCACAATCTTTCTGTGTCTGATCAATACAATTCGCAATTTTTGCAAATCCGATCAAGAAAATTCATTCTTTTTACAAAATCGATGAAGAAAATCCACAATCTTTCCACGTCTGATCGACAAAATTCACTATTTTTGCAAAACAAATCGAGAAAATTCATTATATTTACAAAATCGATAAAGAAAATCTAAAATATTTCCATGTCTGATCGACAAAATTCACTATTTTTGCAAAACCGAACAAGAAAATTCATTAATTTTACAAAATCGGTGAAGAAAATCCACAATATTTCCATGTCTGATCGACAGAATTCACTATTTTTCCAAAACCGATCAATAAAATTCTTTATTTTTACAAAACCATAGAAGGAAATCCACAATCTTTCTGTGACTGATCAATACAGTTCGCAATTTTTGCAAATCCGATCAAGAAAATTCATTCTTTTTACAAATTCGATGAAGTAAATCCAGAATCTTTCCACGTCTGATCGACAAAATTCATTATTTTTCCAAAACAAATCGAGAAAATTCATTACATTTACAAAATCGGTGAAGAAAATCCGCAACCATTCTGGGTCCGATCGATAAAATTCACTCTTTTTGCAAAACCTATCAATAAAATTCATTATTTTTACAAAACCAAAGAAGGAAATCCACAATCTTTCTGTGTCTGATCAATACAATTCGCAATTTTTGCAAATCCGATCAAGAAAATTCATTCTTTTTACAAAATCGATGAAGAAAATCCACAATCTTTCCACAAGTGATCGACAAAATTCACTATTTTTGCAAAACAAATCGAGAAAATTCATTATATTTACAAAATCGATGAAGAAAATCTAAAATATTTCCATGTCTGATCAATAAAATTCATAAATTTTTCAAAACCAATCATAAAAATTTATTCTTTTTACAAATTCGATGAAGTAAATCTACAATCTTTCCACGTCTGATCGACAAAATTCATTATTTTTCCAAAACAAATCGCGAAAATTCATTACTTTTACAAAATCGGTGAAGAATTTCCGCAATCATTCTGTGTCCGATCGATAAAATTCACTATTTTTGCAAAACCGATCAATAAAATTCATTATTTTTACAAAACTAAACAAGGAAATCCACAATCTTTCTGTGTCTGATCAATACAATTCGCAATTTTGGCAAATCTGATCAAGAAAATTCATTCTTTTTACAAAATCGGTGAAGAAAATCCAAAATCTGTCCACGTCTGATTGAAATAATTCACTATTTTTGCAAAACCGATAAAAAAAATTCATTATTTTTACAAAATTGGTGAAGAAAATCCACAATCTTTCCGCGTCTGATCGACAAGATTCACTATTTTTGCAAAACAGTTCGACAAAATTCATTATTTTTACAACATCGATGAAGAAAATCCAAAATCTTTCCATGTCTGATCAATAATTCCCAATTTTTGCAAAACCGATCAAAAAAAATTATTATATTTACGAAATCGGTGAAGAAAATCCACAATCTTTCCGCGTCTGATCGACAAAATTCACTATTTTTGCAAAACCGAACAAGAAAATTCATTATTTTTACAAAATCGATGAAGAAAATCCACAATATTTCCATGTCTGATCGACAGAATTCACTATTTATGCAAAACAAATCGAGAAAATTCATTACATTTACAAAACCAAAGAAGGAAATCCACAATCTTTCTGTGTCTGATCAATACAATTCGCAATTTTGGCAAATCCGATCAAGGAAATTCATTCTTTTTACAAAATTGGTGAAGAAAATCCACAATCTTTCCGCGTCTGATTGATAAGATTCACTATTTTTGCAAAACCGAACAAGAAAATTCATTCTTTTTACAAAATCGATGAAGAAAATCCACAATCTTTCCACGTCTGATCGACAAAATTCACTATTTTTGCAAAACCGATTGAGGAAATTCATTATTTTTACAAAATCGGTGAAGAAAATCCACAATATTTCCATGTCTGATCGACAGAATTCACTATTTGCAAAACCGATCAATAAAATTCATTATTTTTACAAAACCAAAGAAGGAAATCCACAATCTTTCTGTGTCTGATCAATACAATTCGCAATTTTTGCAAATCCGATCAAGAAAATTCATTCTTTTTACAAAATCGATGAAGAAAATCCACACTCTTTCTGTGTCTGATCAATACAATTCGCAATTTTTGCAAATCCGATCAAGAAAATTCATTCTTTTTACAAAATCGATGAAGAAAATCCACAATCTTTCCACGTCTGATCGACAAAATTCACTATTTTTGCAAAACAAATCGAGAAAATTCATTATATTTACAAAATCGATGAAGAAAATCTAAAATATTTCCCTGTCTGATCAATAAAATTCACAATTTTTGCAAAACCGAACAAGAAAATTCATTATCTTTACAAAATCGGTGAAGAAAATCCGCAAACTTTCCGTGTCTGATCAATAAAATTCACAATTTTTGAAAATCCAATTATAAAAATTCATTATTTTTCCAAAATAGATAAAAAAATCCAAAATCTGTCCACGTCTGATTGAAATAATTCACTATTTTTGCAAAACCGATAAAAAAAATTCATTATTTTTACAAAATTGGTGAAGAAAATCCACAATCTTTCAGCGTCTGATCGACAAGATTCACTAATTTTGCAAAACAGATCGACAAAATTCATTATTTTTACAACATCGATGAAGAAAATCCAAAATCTTTCCATGTCTGATCAATAATTCCCAATTTTTGCAAAACCGATCAAAAAAATTTATTATATTTACAAAATCGGTGAAGAAAATCCACAATCTTTCCGTGTCTGATCGACAAAATTCACTATTTTTGCAAAACCGATTGAGGAAATTCATTATTTTTACAAAATCGGTGAAGAAAATCCACAATATTTCCATGTCTGATCGACAGAATTCACTATTTTTGCAAAACCGATCAATAAAATTCATTATTTTTACAAAACCAAAGAAGGAAATCCACAATCTTTCTGTGTCTGATCAATACAATTCGCAATTTTTGCAAATCCGATCAAGAAAATTCATTCTTTTTACAAAATCGATGAAGAAAATCCACAATCTTTCCACGTCTGATCGACAAAATTCACTATTTTTGCAAAACAAATCGAGAAAATTCATTATATTTACAAAATCGATAAAGAAAATCTAAAATATTTCCATGTCTGATCGACAAAATTCACTATTTTTGCAAAACCGAACAAGAAAATTCATTAATTTTACAAAATCGGTGAAGAAAATCCACAATATTTCCATGTCTGATCGACAGAATTCACTATTTTTCCAAAACCGATCAATAAAATTCTTTATTTTTACAAAACCAAAGAAGGAAATCCACAATCTTTCTGTGACTGATCAATACAGTTCGCAATTTTTGCAAATCCGATCAAGAAAATTCATTCTTTTTACAAATTCGATGAAGTAAATCCAGAATCTTTCCACGTCTGATCGACAAAATTCATTATTTTTCCAAAACAAATCGAGAAAATTCATTACATTTACAAAATCGGTGAAGAAAATCCGCAACCATTCTGGGTCCGATCGATAAAATTCACTCTTTTTGCAAAACCTATCAATAAAATTCATTATTTTTACAAAACCAAAGAAGGAAATCCACAATCTTTCTGTGTCTGATCAATACAATTCGCAATTTTGGCAAATCCGATCAAGGAAATTCATTCTTTTTACAAAATCGGTGAAGAAAATCCACAATCTTTCCGCGTCTGATTGATAAGATTCACTATTTTTGCAAAACCGAACAAGAAAATTCATTCTTTTTACAAAATCGATGAAGAAAATCCACAATCTTTCCACGTCTGATCGACAAAATTCACTATTTTTGCAAAACAAATCGACAAAATTCATTATATTTACAAAATCGATGAAGAAAATCTAAAATATTTCCCTGTCTGATCAATAAAATTCACAATTTTTGCAAAACCGAACAAGAAAATTCATTATCTTTACAAAATCGGTGAAGAAAATCCGCAAGCTTTCCGTGTCTGATCAATAAAATTCACAATTTTTGAAAATCCAATTATAAAAATTCATTTTTTTTCCAAAATAGATGAAGAAAATCCAAAATCTGTCCACGTCTGATTGAAATAATTCACTATTTTTGCAAAACCGATAAAAAAAATTCATTATTTTTACAAAATTGGTGAAGAAAATCCACAATCTTTCCGCGTCTGATCGACAAGATTCACTATTTTTGCAAAACAGATCGACAAAATTCATTATTTTTACAACATCGATGAAGAAAATCCAAAATCTTTCCATGTCTGATCAATAATTCCCAATTTTTGCAAAACCGATCAAAAAAATTTATTATATTTACAAAATCGGTGAAGAAAATCCACAATCTTTCCGCGTCTGATCGACAAAATTCACTATTTTTGCAAAATCGATTGAGGAAATTCATTATTTTTACAAAATCGGTGAAGAAAATCCACAATATTTCCATGTCTGATCGACAGAATTCACTATTTTTGCAAAACCGATCATTAAAATTCATTATTTTTACAAAACCAAAGAAGGAAATCCACAATCTTTCTGTGTCTGATCAATACAATTCGCAATTTTTGCAAATCCGATCAAGAAAATTCATTCTTTTTACAAAATCGATGAAGAAAATCCACAATCTTTCCACGTCTGATCAACAAAATTCACTATTTTTGCAAAACAGATCGACAAAATTCATTATTTTTACAACATCGATGAAGAAAATCCAAAATCTTTCCATGTCTGATCAATAATTCCCAATTTTTGCAAAACCGATCAAAAAAATTTATTATATTTACAAAATCGGTGAAGAAAATCCACAATCTTTCCGCGTCTGATCGACAAGATTCACTATTTTTGCAAAACAGATCGACAAAATTCATTATTTTTACAACATCGATGAAGAAAATCCAAAATCTTTCCATGTCTGATCAATAATTCCCAATTTTTGCAAAACCGATCAAAAAAATTTATTATATTTACAAAATCGGTGAAGAAAATCCACAATCTTTCCGCGTCTGATCGACAAAATTCACTATTTTTGCAAAATCGATTGAGGAAATTCATTATTTTTACAAAATCGGTGAAGAAAATCCACAATATTTCCATGTCTGATCGACAGAATTCACTATTTTTGCAAAACCGATCATTAAAATTCATTATTTTTACAAAACCAAAGAAGGAAATCCACAATCTTTCTGTGTCTGATCAATACAATTCGCAATTTTTGCAAATCCGATCAAGAAAATTCATTCTTTTTACAAAATCGGTGAAGAAAATCCGCAATCATTCTGTGTCCGATCGATAAAATTCACTATTTTTGCAAAACCGATCAATAAAATTCATTATTTTTACAAAACTAAACAAGGAAATCCACAATCTTTCTGTGTCTGATCAATACAACTCGCAATTTTGCCAAATCTGATCAAGAAAATTCATTCTTTTTACAAAATCGGTGAAGAAAATCCACAATCTTTCCGCGTCTGATTGATAAGATTCACTATTTTTGCAAAACCGAACAAGAAAATTCATTATTTTTACAAAATCGGTGAAGAAAATCCACAATATTTACGCGTCTGATCGACAGAATTCACTATTTTTGCAAAACCGATCAATAAAATTCATTATTTTTACAAAACCAAAGAAGGATATCCACAATCTTTCTGTGTCTGATCAATACAATTCGCAATTTTTGCAAATCCGATCAAGAAAATTCATTCTTTTTACAAAATCGATGAAGAAAATCCACAATCTTTCCACAAGTGATCGACAAAATTCACTATTTTTGCAAAACAAATCGAGAAAATTCATTATATTTACAAAATCGATGAAGAAAATCTAAAATATTTCCATGTCTGATCAATAAAATTCACAATTTTTGCAAAACCGAACAAGAAAATTCATTATCTTTACAAAATCGGTGAAGAAAATCCGCAAGCTTTCCGTGTCTGATCAATAAAATTCACAATTTTTGAAAATCCAATTATAAAAATTCATTATTTTTCCAAAATAGATGAAGAAAATCCAAAATCTGTCCACGTCTGATTGAAATAATTCACAATTTTTGCAAAACCGATAAAAAAATTCATTATTTTTACAAAATCGGAGAAGAATATCCACAATCTTTCCGCGTCTGATCGACAAAATTCACTATTTTTGCAAAACAAATCGAGAAAATTCATTATTTTTACAAAATCGATGAAGAAAATCTAAAATATTTCCATGTCTGATCAATAAAATTCATAAATTTTTCAAAACCAATCATAAAAATTTATTCTTTTTACAAATTCGATGAAGTAAATCTACAATCTTTCCACGTCTGATCGACAAAATTCATTATTTTTCCAAAACAAATCGAGAAAATTCATTACATTTACAAAATCGGTGAAGAAAATCCGCAATCATTCTGTGTCCGATCGATAAAATTCACTATTTTTGCTAAACCGATCAATAAAATTCATTATTTTTACAAAACTAAACAAGGAAATCCACAATCTTTCTGTGTCTGATCAATACAATTCGCAATTTTGGCAAATCTGATCAAGAAAATTCATTCTTTTTACAAAATCGGTGAAGAAAATCCACAATCTTTCCGCGTCTGATTGATAAGATTCACTATTTTTGCAAAACCGAACAAGAAAATTCATTATTTTTACAAAATCGGTGAAGAAAATCCACAATATTTACGCGTCTGATCGACAGAATTCACTATTTTTGCAAAACCGATCAATAAAATTCATTATTTTTACAAAACCAAAGAAGGATATCCACAATCTTTCTGTGTCTGATCAATACAATTCGCAATTTTTGCAAATCCGATCAAGAAAATTCATTCTTTTTACAAAATCGATGAAGAAAATCCACAATCTTTCCACAAGTGATCGACAAAATTCACTATTTTTGCAAAACAAATCGAGAAAATTTATTATATTTACAAAATCGATGAAGAAAATCTAAAATATATCCCTTTCTGATCAATAAAATTCACAATTTTTGCAAAACCGAACAAGAAAATTCATTATCTTTACAAAATCGGTGAAGAAAATCCGCAAGCTTTCCGTGTCTGATCAATAAAATTCACAACTTTTGAAAATCCAATTATAAAAATTCATTATTTTTCCAAAATAGATGAAGAAAATCCAAAATCTGTCCACGTCTGATTGAAATAATTCACTATTTTTGCAAAACTGATAAAAAAAAATTCATTATTTTTACAAAATTGGTGAAGAAAATCCGCAATCTTTCCGCGTCTGATCGACAAGATTCACTATTTTTGCAAAACAGATCTACAAAATTCATTATTTTTACAACATCGATGAAGAAAATCCAAAATCTTTCCATGTCTGATCAATAATTCCCAATTTTTGCAAAACCGATCAAAAAAATTTATTATATTTACAAAATCGGTGAAGAAAATCCACAATCTTTCCGCGTCTGATCGACAAAATTCACTATTTTTGCAAAACCGATTGAGGAAATTCATTATTTTTACAAAATCGGTGAAGAAAATCCACAATATTTCCATGTCTGATCGACAGAATTCACTATTTTTGCAAAACCGATCAATAAAATTCATTATTTTTACAAAACCAAAGAAGGAAATCCACAATCTTTCTGTGTCTGATCAATACAATTCGCAATTTTTGCAAATCCGATCAAGAAAATTCATTCTTTTTACAAAATCGATGAAGAAAATCCACAATCTTTCCACGTCTGATCGACAAAATTCACTATTTTTGCAAAACAAATCGAGAAAATTCATTATATTTACAAAATCGATAAAGAAAATCTAAAATATTTCCATGTCTGATCGACAAAATTCACTATTTTTGCAAAACCGAACAAGAAAATTCATTAATTTTACAAAATCGGTGAAGAAAATCCACAATATTTCCATGTCTGATCGACAGAATTCACTATTTTTCCAAAACCGATCAATAAAATTCTTTATTTTTACAAAACCAAAGAAGGAAATCCACAATCTTTCTGTGACTGATCAATACAGTTCGCAATTTTTGCAAATCCGATCAAGAAAATTCATTCTTTTTACAAATTCGATGAAGTAAATCCAGAATCTTTCCACGTCTGATCGACAAAATTCATTATTTTTCCAAAACAAATCGAGAAAATTCATTACATTTACAAAATCGGTGAAGAAAATCCGCAACCATTCTGGGTCCGATCGATAAAATTCACTCTTTTTGCAAAACCTATCAATAAAATTCATTATTTTTACAAAACCAAAGAAGGAAATCCACAATCTTTCTGTGTCTGATCAATACAATTCGCAATTTTGGCAAATCCGATCAAGGAAATTCATTCTTTTTACAAAATCGGTGAAGAAAATCCACAATCTTTCCGCGTCTGATTGATAAGATTCACTATTTTTGCAAAACCGAACAAGAAAATTCATTCTTTTTACAAAATCGATGAAGAAAATCCACAATCTTTCCACGTCTGATCGACAAAATTCACTATTTTTGCAAAACAAATCGACAAAATTCATTATATTTACAAAATCGATGAAGAAAATCTAAAATATTTCCCTGTCAGATCAATAAAATTCACAATTTTTGCAAAACCGAACAAGAAAATTCATTATCTTTACAAAATCGGTGAAGAAAATCCGCAAGCTTTCCGTGTCTGATCAATAAAATTCACAATTTTTGAAAATCCAATTATAAAAATTCATTATTTTTCCAAAATAGATGAAGAAAATCCAAAATCTGTCCACGTCTGATTGAAATAATTCACAAATTTTTCAAAACCAATCATAAAAATTTATTCTTTTTACAAATTCGATGAAGTAAATCTACAATCTTTCCACGTCTGATCGACAAAATTCATTATTTTTCCAAAACAAATCAAGAAAATTCATTACATTTACAAAATCGGTGAAGAAAATCCGCAATCATTCTGTGTCCGATCGATAAAATTCACTATTTTTGCAAAACCGATCAATAAAATTCATTATTTTTACAAAACTAAACAAGGAAATCCACAATCTTTCTGTGTCTGATCAATACAATTCGCAATTTTGACAAATCTGATCAAGAAAATTCATTCTTTTTACAAAATCGGTGAAGAAAATCCACAATCTTTCCGCGTCTGATTGATAAGATTCACTATTTTTGCAAAACCGAACAAGAAAATTCATTATTTTTACAAAATCGGTGAAGAAAATCCACAATATTTACGCGTCTGATCGACAGAATTCATTATTTTTGCAAAACCGATCAATAAAATTCATTATTTTTACAAAACCAAAGAAGGATATCCACAATCTTTCTGTGTCTGATCAATACAATTCGCAATTTTTGCAAAACCGAACAAGAAAATTCATTATCTTTACAAAATCGGTGAAGAAAATCCGCAAGCTTTCCGTGTCTGAACAATAAAATTCACAATTTTTGAAAATCCAATTATAAAAATTCATTATTTTTCCAAAATAGATGAAGAAAATCCAAAATCTGTCCACGTCTGATTGAAATAATTCACTATTTTTGCAAAACCGATAAAAAAAATTCATTATTTTTACAAAATCGGAGAAGAATATCCACAATCTTTCCGCGTCTGATCGACAAAATTCACTATTTTTGCAAAACAAATCGAGAAAATTCATTATTTTTACAAAATCGATGAAGAAAATCTAAAATATTTCCATGTCTGATCAATAAAATTCATAAATTTTTCAAAACCAATCATAAAAATTTATTCTTTTTACAAATTCGATGAAGTAAATCTACAATCTTTCCACGTCTGATCGACAAAATTCATTATTTTTCCAAAACAAATCGAGAAAATTCATTACATTTACAAAATCGGTGAAGAAAATCCGCAATCATTCTGTGTCCGATCGATAAAATTCACTATTTTTGCAAAACCGATCAATAAAATTCATTATTTTTACAAAACTAAACAAGGAAATCCAAAATCTTTCCATGTCTGATCAATAATTCCCAATTTTTGCAAAACCGATCAAAAAAATTTATTATATTTACAAAATCGGTGAAGAAAATCCACAATCTTTCCGCGTCTGATCGACAAACTTCACTATTTTTTCAAAACCGATTGAGGAAATTCATTATTTTTACAAAATCGGTGAAGAAAATCCACAATATTTCCATGTCTGATCGACAGAATTCACTATTTTTGCAAAACCGATCAATAATATTCAATAATATTACAAAACCAAAGAAGGAAATCCACAATCTTTCTGTGACTGATCAATACAGTTCGCAATTTTTGCAAATCCGATCAAGAAAATTCATTCTTTTTACAAATTCGATGAAGTAAATCCACAATCTTTCCACGTATGATCGACAAAATTCATTATTTTTCCAAAACAAATCGAGAAAATTCATTACATTTACAAAATCGGTGAAGAAAATCCGCAATCATTCTGTGTCCGATCGATAAAATTCACTATTTTTGCAAAACCGATCAATAAAATTCATTATTTTTACAAAACTAAACAAGGAAATCCACAATCTTTCTGTGTCTGATCAATACAATTCGCAATTTTGACAAATCTGATCAAGAAAATTCATTCTTTTTACAAAATCGGTGAAGAAAATCCACAATCTTTCCGCGTCTGATTGATAAGATTCACTATTTTTGCAAAACCGAACAAGAAAATTCATTATTTTTACAAAATCGGTGAAGAAAATCCACAATATTTACGCGTCTGATCGACAGAATTCACTATTTTTGCAAAACCGATCAATAAAATTCATTATTTTTACAAAACCAAAGAAGGATATCCACAATCTTTCTGTGTCTGATCAATACAATTCGCAATTTTTGCAAAACCGAACAAGAAAATTCATTATCTTTACAAAATCGGTGAAGAAAATCCGCAAGCTTTCCGTGTCTGAACAATAAAATTCACAATTTTTGAAAATCCAATTATAAAAATTCATTATTTTTCCAAAATAGATGAAGAAAATCCAAAATCTGTCCGCGACTGATTGAAATAATTCACTATTTTTGCAAAACCGATAAAAAAAATTCATTATTTTTACAAAATCGGAGAAGAATATCCACAATCTTTCCGCGTCTGATCGACAAAATTCACTATTTTTGCAAAACAAATCGAGAAAATTCATTATTTTTACAAAATCGATGAAGAAAATCTAAAATATTTCCATGTCTGATCAATAAAATTCATAAATTTTTCAAAACCAATCATAAAAATTTATTCTTTTTACAAATTCGATGAAGTAAATCTACAATCTTTCCACGTCTGATCGACAAAATTCATTATTTTTCCAAAACAAATCGAGAAAATTCATTACATTTACAAAATCGGTGAAGAAAATCCGCAATCATTCTGTGTCCGATCGATAAAATTCACTATTTTTGCAAAACCGATCAATAAAATTCATTATTTTTACAAAACTAAACAAGGAAATCCAAAATCTTTCCATGTCTGATCAATAATTCCCAATTTTTGCAAAACCGATCAAAAAAATTTATTATATTTACAAAATCGGTGAAGAAAATCCACAATCTTTCCGCGTCTGATCGACAAACTTCACTATTTTTTCAAAACCGATTGAGGAAATTCATTATTTTTACAAAATCGGTGAAGAAAATCCACAATATTTCCATGTCTGATCGACAGAATTCACTATTTTTGCAAAACCGATCAATAAAATTCAATAATATTACAAAACCAAAGAAGGAAATCCACAATCTTTCTGTGACTGATCAATACAGTTCGCAATTTTTGCAAATCCGATCAAAAAAATTCATTCTTTTTACAAATTCGATGAAGTAAATCCACAATCTTTCCACGTATGATCGACAAAATTCATTATTTTTCCAAAACAAATCGAGAAAATTCATTACATTTACAAAATCGGTGAAGAAAATCCGCAATCATTCTGTGTCCGATTGATAAAATTCACTATTTTTGCAAAACCGATCAATAAAATTCATTATTTTTACAAAACCAAAGAAGGAAATCCACAATATTTACGCGTCTGATCGACAGAATTCACTATTTTTGCAAAACCGATCAATAAAATTCATTATTTTTACAAAACCAAAGAAGGAAATCCACAATCTTTCTGTGTCTGATCAATACAATTCGCAATTTTTGCAAATCCGATCAAGAAAATTCATTCTTTTTACAAAATCGATGAAGAAAATCCACAATCTTTCCACGTCTGATCGACAAAATTCACTATTTTTGCAAAACAAATCGAGAAAATTCATTATATTTACGAAATCGATGAAGAAAATCTAAAATATTTCCCTGTCTGATCAATAAAATTCACAATTTTTGGAAAACCGAACAAGAAAATTCATTATCTTTACAAAATCGGTGAAGAAAATCCGCAAGCTTTCCGTGTCTGATCAATAAAATTCACAATTTTTGAAAATCCAATTATAAAAATTCATTATTTTTCCAAAATAGATGAAGAAAATCCAAAATCTGTCCACGTCTGATTGAAATAATTCACTATTTTTGCAAAACTGATAAAAAAATTCATTATTTTTACAAAATTGGTGAAGAAAATCCGCAATCTTTCCGCGTCTGATCGACAAGATTCACTATTTTTGCAAAAAAGATCGACAAAATTCATTATTTTTACAACATCGATGAAGAAAATCCACAATCTTTCCATGTCTGATCAATAATTCTCAATTTTTGCAAAACCGATCTAAAAAATTTATTATATTTACAAAATCGGTGAAGAAAATCCACAATCTTTCCGCGTCTGATCGACAAACATCACTATTTTTGCAAAACCGATTGAGGAAATTCATTATTTTTACAAAATCGGTGAAGAAAATCCACAATATTTCCATGTCTGATCGACAGAATTCACTATTTTTGCAAAACCGATCAATAAAATTCATTATTTTTACAAAACCAAAGAAGGAAATCCACAATCTTTCTGTGACTGATCAATACAGTTCGCAATTTTTGAAAATCCGATCAAGAAAATTCATTCTTTTTACAAATTCGATGAAGTATATCCACAATCTTTCCACGTCTGATCGATAAAATTCATTACATTTACAAAATCGGTGAAGAAAATCCGCAATCATTCTGTGTCCGATTGATAAAATTCACTATTTTTGCAAAACCGATGAATAAAATTCATTATTTTTACAAAACCAAAGAAGGAAATCCACAATATTTACGCGTCTGATCGACAGAATTCACTATTTTTGCAAAACCGATCAATAAAATTCATTATTTTTACAAAACCAAAGAAGGAAATCCACAATCTTTCTGTGTCTGATCAATACAATTCGCAATTTTTGCAAATCCGATCAAGAAAATTCATTCTTTTTACAAAATCGATGAAGAAAATCCACAATCTTTCCACGTCTGATCGACAAAATTCACTATTTTTGCAAAACAAATCGAGAAAATTCATTATATTTACAAAATCGATGAAGAAAATCTAAAATATTTCCCTGTCTGATCAATAAAATTCACAATTTTTGCAAAACCGAACAAGAAAATTCATTATCTTTACAAAATCGGTGAAGAAAATCCGCAAGCTTTCCGTGTCTGATCAATAAAATTCACAATTTTTGAAAATCCAATTATAAAAATTCATTATTTTTCCAAAATAGATGAAGAAAATCCAAAATCTGTCCACGTCTGATTGAAATAATTCACTATTTTTGCAAAACCGATAAAAAAAATTCATTATTTTTACAAAATTGGTGAAGAAAATCCACAATCTTTCCGCGTCTGATCGACAAGATTCACTATTTTTGCAAAACAGATCGACAAAATTCATTATTTTTACAACATCGATGAAGAAAATCCAAAATCTTTCCATGTCTGATCAATAATTCCCAATTTTTGCAAAACCGATCAAAAAAATTTATTATATTTACAAAATCGGTGAAGAAAATCCACAATTTTTCCGCGTCTGATCGACAAAATTCACTATTTTTGCAAAACCGATTGAGGAAATTCATTATTTTTACAAAATCGATGAAACAAATCCAAAATATTTCCATGTCTGATCAATAAAATTCGCAATTTTGGCAAAACCGTACAAGAAAATTCATTATTTTTACAAAATCGGTGAAGAAAATCCGCAATATTTCCATGTCTGATTGACAAAATTCACTATTTTTGTAAAACCAATCGAGAAAATTCATTATTTTTACAAAAACAAAGAAGGAAATCCACAATCTTTCCCTGTCTGATCGATAAAATTTGCAATTTTTGAAAAATCGATCAAGAAAATTCATTATTTTTACAAGATCGATGAAGGAAATCCAAAACCTCCGTGTCTGATTGACAAAATTCACTATTTTTGCATAACTGACTGAGAAAATTCATTATTTTTACAAAACCGAAGAAGGAAATCCACAATCTTTCTATGTCTGATCGATAAAATTCACAGTTTTTGCAAAACCGATTGAGAAAATTCATTAAAGGATACCGAGAAATCTTGATTTGTAGAAAAAATGAAATTTACATGAAGAGATGGTAGAAAAAACTGATTTAAGTCAAAAAATTACTTAAAAACACAATTTATGTCAAAGGATGATATTTACTTCAAAAGATCACAAAAAGACGAGGATTTCAGCAACACACCATTGGAAAAAAAGCGAATTTTGTAGAGAGATCTGGAAAAATACTCTAACTCAGCGTCAAAATAGTATCTAGAATTTTTTAGCTACTATTTTGGTGTTAGAGTTAATTTGAGTATTTTTTCTGATCTTTCTATGAAATTTGCCTTTTTTAAATGATGTGTTGCTGAAATTCTCGTCTTTTTGTGATCTTTTGAAGTAAATAATCTCATCCGACATAAATTGTGTTTTTAAGAATTTTTTTTACCCCAGCAATATTCAAGGTTTCTTCCAAGGTTATTATGTTTTCTTTTCGGATGGTTGTTAAGTTAACCAAAATATTTGTTGACATGAAAAAGAAAGGTTTCAATTAAGATTGATTTTGTAAACCGTAGAAGTGTTTAGCTTGTAACAAAAAACTAAAAAGTTTTCTTCCAGCAAGCCTTGATAGAAATGAACTACAGAAAAAACTGCAGTTGGAAGACTGCGGTGAATTGGCCGATTCCACTACAGAATTTTTGAGGTTGGTGCAACTACAAAATAACTGCAGTATTTTTTAGGTCGATACAGCAACCACGAAATTACTGCAGTTTACGAACTACAGTAATTTTGTAGTTGTATCAACCGCAAAAATTCTGTAGTGGAAATGGCCAATTCACCGCAGTCTTCCAACTGCAGTTTTTTTGTTAAATTTCTGTAGTTCATTTTTAGCTGGGTACGTCTTTAAATTGCATAAAAATAGCGAATTGCATTCATCAATCGCAAAATAAAAGTATAATAAAAGCGAATTGCGTTCATGAATTGCTCAAAAAACGCAAATTATGTCCATGAATCGCATAAAAATGCGAAACATCCTTAAATTGCTGAAAAAATGCGAATTACGCCCAAGAATTCTGTATAAAAGTGAATTACGTTCAAAAAATGTAAATTATGTCAATAAATCGATCAAAAAACGCGAATTTCGTCGACAGGAAGCTCTAAAAACGCATATTACATCCACGAATCGCATAAAAATAGCAAATTACGTCCATAAATCGCTCTAAAAACACAAATTACATTCCTAAATCACATAAACGCAAATCACGACTATGAATTTCTCAAAAAATGTGAATTACACCCAACATGAAATTTGCAGAAAGTTTTTGACCCAATATTACGTGCACAGAAAGTTTTTGGTTTTACACAAGTCTGTAATCACATACTGTTGTAAAGAAAAAAAAAGTTGCTGATGGAGTGCATGTTGAGGAATGTAACTAAAGTTACTCTAAATTAGTGGTGCACAACCTTTTCAAGAGAATTACCAATTACAAATATATCAGGGGAGACGAGGACCACATCAATAACACAGAGAGAATTCAATTTCGAATCTGTTCCTGTAATCGGATAAAAATATGGCTTCAGAGGAGTGTGTGAGAGATGAGGAGGGCGATTTTTAAAGAAGCTTGTCTGCAAAATTTGTTATTTTTATAACGCTGGTCTATGAAATTGAAGATTTTTACAAATCTGATCGACAAGATTTGTGATTTTTACAAAGCTAATCGACAAAATTCAATATTTTTCATAGCTTGATCGACAAAATTTGTGAATTTTCCAGGCCTTGATCGATAATATTTGATTTACAAAAAAGTGATTGAGAAAAATCATGTTTTTCCCATGCCTAAACAACGAAATTTGTAATTTATACTTAGCTGAGTGGCAAAATTCACTATTTTTCGGCTTTTCATCAACAAAAATCTGAATTTTTATGAAGCCAATTGAGAAAATTCACAATTTTTATGAAGCTGATTAAGAAAATCCTCTATCTTTCAGTGTCTGATCAACAAAACTCACAATTTTTACGAAGTCGGTTGAGAAAATTTGCGTTTTTTATAAAGCTGGTCAAGAAAGTTCATAATTTTTAAGATGCCGATTGAAAAACTTCATGATTTTTATGAAGCCAATGAACAAAATCTACAATATTTCTAAGTGTGATAAACAAAATTGACAATTTTTGCAAAACCGATCGGGAAAATTCATTATTTTTACAAAACTTATGAAGAAAATCCACATTCTTTCTGCATCAGATCATCAAAATTCACATTTTTTGCAAAAACCGATTGAGAAAATTCATTATTTTTACAAAACTGGTAAAGAAAATCCACAATCTTTCTGCATGTGATAAGCAAAATTGACAATTTTTGCTAGACCGATTTTGAAAATTCATTGTTTTTACAAAGCCTTTCAAGAAAATCTGCAATCTTTCCACGCCTGATCAACAAAATTTACAATTTTTGCAAAACCGATCGAGAAAATTCATTCATTTTACAAAACTTAGGAAGAATATCCACAATCTTTCTGCATCTAATCATCAAAATTCACAATTTTTGCAAAACCGATGGAGGAAAATTCATTATATTTACAAAACCAGTGAAGAAAATCCACAATCTTTCTGCATCTGATCATCAAAATTCACAATTTTTGCAAAACTGATTGAGAAAATTCATTATATTTACAAAGCGATGAAGAAAATCCACAATCTTGTTACAAAGCTGATCAAGAAAGTTCACAATTTTTACAAAGCTGATTGAGAAAGCTCACAATTTTTTACAAAGCTGATCGACAAAATGCATCTACAACAAATCTTTCCGCACCTGATCAACGAAATTAGCAATTTTTCTGCATCTGATCGAAGAAATTCACAATTTTTCCATTTTTTACATGATAAAACAAGAAAACATGCTATTTTTCTGCAGCCGATGAATTTAATTTGCAATTTTTGAAACATCATCAACAAAACTGACAATTGTTTCTTTCCCAATCAATGAAATGTGTGATTCATGTCCTTCCAGCAAAATTTTTTACTTTTCCGTGTTTGATCGGTAAGACTCGTGATTTTCCTGTGTTTTTTTTTTCCAAAGTTTTTGGCAAAATTTGCACTTGATCTCTATTTTGCCATACCTGATGACTGAAGATTGCGATTTTTCTGAACCTCATCGACAAAATTCATTTATTTTGTGCGCTTGATCAATGAAATTCACAATTTCATTTTGCCCGATCAACGGAATTTAAGATTCTTGAGTGACTGACAAAATTTTATATTTTCCTGCAGTAAATTGACAGAATTTTATATTTTTTCCTGTGGCATATGTACAAAAATTGCAATTTTTTCTAGTTGTAAATTGATGAAACCCACGGGCAGAAATGTATAATATAGACACATGCCGTGCACAGAAAGTTTTATGAAGTTTGCAGAAAGTTAAAAAAAACCCAGTTTTTATTTTTGTATTTTTTTTTTTTTTTAGCACCAAAAAATAAAAATATTCCCTCAATTTTATGAACAAATTGTTTACTGTTAACGTGAATGTCATGAAAAAATTGTGAATTTTAATAAAGAATCACATAAAAACATACATTTCGACAAATAATTGTGTAAAAAAACATCCCAACAAAGAATCGTTTTAAAAAAAAACCAACATTTCGGCAAAATACCACGAGAAAAACGTGAATTTCATCCATGAATCGTATAAAAAAAATATGAATTTCATGCATGAATCGCATAAAAAACGCAAACTACATCCATGACTCGCTCAAAAAGCATGAATTGAGTTCATGAATCGCGCAAAAAATGCAAATTTCGTCCACAAATCGCTCAAAACGTGGATTATGTCCATGAATTGTGTAAAAAAGCGAGAACTACGCAATTGTATGAAAAGCAGGAATTGCGTCTATGAATCGTGTAGTAAAACGCGAATTACGTTGATAAATCGCTCAAAAAACACGAATTATGATCATAAATCACTCAAAAAACGCAAATTTTTGGCGGCAGAAAGCTGAAACGCAAATTATGTCTATAAATCGCATAAAAATAGCAAATGGCGTTCATACATCGCATAATAAATGTGAATTACGTTGATAAATCGCTCAAAAAACACAAATTATGTCCATAAATCGCTCAAAAAATGCACATTTTCTGCGGCAGAAAGCTAAAACACAAATTATGTCCATAAATCGCATAAAAATAGCGAATTACATGTAATTTTTTTTTTCTTAGTACCAAAAAATAAAAATATTCCCTCAATTTCATGAACAAATTATTTACTGTTAATGTGAATGTCGGGAAAAAATTGTTAATTTTAATAAAGAATCACATAAAAACATGCATTTCGACAAATAGTGTAAAAAACTTCCCAACAAAGGATCGTTTAAAAAAAAACAACATTTCGGCAAAATATCGCGCGAAAAACGTGAATTTCATCCAAAGACTGCATTAAAATGTTAATTCCATCCATGAATCGGGTAAAAAAAATACGAATTTTGTGCATGAATCGCGTAAAAAACACAAACTACATCCATGACTCGCTCTAAAAGCATGAATTGAGTTCATGAATCGCGCAAAAAATGCAAATTTCGTCCACAAATCGCTCAAAACGTGAATTATGTCCCTGAAATGTGTATAAAAGGGAGAACTACGCAATTGTATGAAAAACGGGAATTACGTCTATGAATCATGTAGTAAAACGTGAATTACGTTGATGAATCACTCAAAAAACGCGAATTATGTTCATAAATCGCTCAAAAAACGCGAATTTTCGGCGGCAGAAAGCTGAAACGCAAATTCATGTCTATAAATCGCATAAAAATAGCGAATTGCGTTCATACATCGCATAATAAGTTCATAAATCCCTCAAAAAATGCAAATTTTCGGCGGCAGAAAGCTGAAACGCAAATTATGTCTATAAATCGCATAAAAATAGCGAATTGCATACATCGCATAATAAATGTGAATAGCGTTCATGAATTGCATAAAAAACACGAATTGTGCTCATGAATCGCTGAAAAAACGCAAGTTACGTCCATGAATTGTGCAAAAACGCTAATTACGTCCATAAATCGCTCAAAAACACAAATAACGTTCATAAATTGAAAAAAAAAAAAAAAAAAAAAAAAAAAAAAAAAGCAAATTATGTTCAAGAATCGTGTTAAAAAAAGCGTATTGTGTTCATAATTCGCATAAAAACGCTAATTACATCAATAAATCAATCAAAAACGCAAATTCCGTCGACAGAAAGCTCAAAAAACGCAAATTAAGTCCATGAATCGCATAAAAATAGCAAATTACGTCCATAAATCTGTAAAATGGGAATTCCATTCATTAATCGCATAAAAAACATGAATTACGTCCATAAATCGCTCTAAAACTGCAAATTACATTCATAAATCACATTAAAAAACACGAATCATGACCATGAATTGCGCAAAAAATGCGAATTACACCCAACATTAATTTGCAGAAAGTTTTTGACCCAATATTACGTGCACAGAAAGTGCTTGGTTTTATACAAATCTGCCCGTGGGCCACAGGTTGTGTATACCTGCTTTAAATTCTAAATGAGAGTGTTTGTTAAACTAAAATTAAAATGACAGAAAGTTAGGTATCGAATTTGACAACTGAGTTTAATTTTGTGATCAGAATTGCAATAATTTAGCTGTATTTAACAGGCTTCCCCAGTTGGATTTGCTAGCAAGCAGACTCCATTTTTTTGTTTGACTGTTTGAAGTGAATTTAAACCTATTTGATGTAATTTTAAATCCATAAAAGGAATTATAATTAGTTTTAACTATATAGGCTATCCAAGTTAAAGATTCCCAATATACTGACCAGCTTACGCAGTAGATAAAAATCGTTTCTAATTGAAAACTGTAATAGATCCCAAATTATTTCCGAACTAGTAAATTTTCAATTGCATATAGATATTTTTTTTTTACTTTTCATCAAAATTTTCTCTTTTCTATACAACAGATCCGAAATCATAAAATTCTTGTTTTGTTTTCTTCTTTAGTTTTCGATAGTTGGGTTTTCCGGGTTTGTGAGATGTGAAATGAAAAAAAAATACTGTTTAACAAAACTTTCTTTTTTTTTTTGAAAGTGCATTCTGCATTAAAGAATCTCAGAATGTGATCAAAGAATCACGAAAAAATGTGATTTTTGTCGAAATGTAGGAAAAAGGACAAATTTCATTAAAGGATCACGAAAAAGTTTAATATGTGGAAAAAATGAAATTTACATGAAAAGATTGCAGAAAAAAACTGATTTAAGTCAAAAAAATTCTTAAAAACACAATTTATGTCAAAGGATGAGATTTACTTCAAAAGATCACAAAAAGACGAGAATTTCAGCAACACATTATTGAAAAAAAGCGAATTTCGCAAAAAGATCTGGAAAAATACTCTAATTGTAGCACCAAAATAGTAGTTACAATTTTTTTGCTACTTTTTGGTGTTTTTCCTGATCTTTCTATGAAATTCGCTTTTTTTCAATGATGTGTTGCTGAAATTCTCGTCTTTTTGTGATCTTTTGGAGTAAATCTCATTCGACATAAATTGTGTTTTTAAGAAATTTTTTTGCCCCGGCAATATTCCAAGTTGTTATTACATTATCATATGGTTGTGAAGTTAACCAAAATATTTTTTAGTTTTTTAGAAAACAATTTTAAGAAAACAGTTGACATGAAAAAGAAAGGAACCAATTAAGATTGATTTTGTAAACCATAAAAGTATTTAGCTTTCAATAGAAACAAAATTTTCTTCCAGAAAGCCTTGCTAGAAAAATGAACTGCAGAAAAAATTGCAAAAAAAAAAACTGCAGTTGGAAGACTGCGGTGAATTGGCCATTTCCACTGCGGAATTTTTGAGGTTGATGCAACTACAAAATAACTGCAGTATTTTTTAGGTCGGTACAACCACTAAATTACTGCAGTAATTTTGAAGTCAATACAACCACGAAGTTACTGCAGTTTACAAACTAGAGTAATTTTGTAGTTGTATCAACCGCAAAAATTCTGTAGTGGAAATGGCCAATTCACCGCAGTCTTCCAACTGCAGTTTTTTTTGTTAAATTTCTGCAGTTCATTTTAGCTGGGATATATATATATATATACATACATACATATACATACATATACATACATATATACATACATACATATCATAGAAGGCGGCAGCCTTCAAGTGACGCAGCTTTAAACCTACCATCGTCAAAACCTACCATCGTCATAAGGGTAGATGCGGAACTTCATATATACAGCTAACTCAACTTCAAAGGAAATCGGAAAAGCCGCCTTCTAATAACTCAGCAAATATTGGTCAGAATGGTCCAATTTTTTTAATGTAGTCTTATATTCCCAGTCTAATCCTATCCTATAATTTTTACATTTCTACGTGCCGTATATTTTTAGATCTCGATAACCATTTTTAAACTGAAAACGATGGTGTTTGTTCCTGATAATGAGATCTAGATAACGGGCTGGGAGATTTTATTAAAACTTATATATAATATGAATCTCTTTAAGATAGAGGTAATAAGACTTGCCTTGTTTCTAGGAAAACTCTTGTTTGTTATATATTGGTCTTGGAAAATTGGACTATATTAGCTCGCGGATTACATGTTATTCTATGGGTTAGCAGACGGAGCAGGAGTGAAAAACTTTACAGTTAAATGGTCACAGTTAAAACACCCAAATCGAAGCAATAAATGTTTTTTAAACTACAAAAAGTCCTTCCGGCAATGCCGGGAGGAAGAGGTAGCTTTCATATACTTATTTATTTATTTATTTATTTTAAGGTAAGTTACATTGTTCAAAAACACTAAGCTCAAATTAGTGGAAATAAATCTTATAAAATTAGTGATTTTATAAGATTGAAACTAGTTTTTGTCAAGACTGAATATTAATAGGAATTTTTAGAAATTAGTCATCTTTTATTCAAGCTGATTTTATTTTAAGCGATTTAGAGAGTCACCAAATTTTACGATATCATAAAGTGTATGCCATTTTAAAGCAACATTGTGGATCGTTCAGATCAGACCATTTCAAAATGTCAGCCATAAGCAAAATTCAAAGTGCTATAACTCATTCATTTTATAAGATATAGACAAAATAAAAAGTGTTCTGGAATCGTTGTTTAAAGTTCTAACACGAAAAATAAAAATATTTTTCAATTTTTAATTTTTTCGCATTTAATTTTAAATTTTAAATTTTTAAAAAAATTTAAAATGGCCACCATTTTGAAACAAAATGGTGGATGATGCTGGCCAACGAACTCGGTCGAGACATTTGTATGTACTATGTACATCCCAAGTTTCATTGAAATCGGTTGATAAATACGCGTGTTATCACGTGACAAAAATCAGATCGTTTCAAAATGTCAGACATAAGAAAAATTCAAAGTGCTATAACTCAATCATTTTGTAAGATATAGACAAAATAAAAAGTGTTCTGGAATCTTTGTTTTAAGTTCTAACACGTAAAAGGAAAATATTTTTCAACTTTTAATTTTTTCGCATTTAATTTTAAATTTTAAATTTTTTAAAAAATTTAAAATGGCCGCCATTTTGAAACAAAATGGCGAATGATGCTGACCAACGAACTCGGTCGAGACATTTGCATGTACTATGTACATGCCAAGTTTCATTGAAATCGGCTCATAAGTACGCGTGTTATCACGTGACAAAAATCAGATCGTTTCAAAATGTCAGCCATAAGAAAAATTCAAAGTGCTATAACTCAATCATTTTTTAAGATATAGACAAAATAAAAAGTGTTCTGGAATCTTTGTTTTAAGTTCTAACACGTAAAAGGAAAATATTTTTCAACTTTTAATTTTTTCGCATTTAATTTTAAATTTTAAATTTTTTTAAAAATTTAAAATGGCCGCCATTTTGAAAGAAAATGGCGGATGATGCTGGCCAACGAACTCGGTCGAGACATTTGTATGTACTATGTACATACCAAGTTTCATTGAAATCGGTTCATAAGTATGCGTGTTATCACGTGACAAAAATCAGATCGTTTCAAAATGTCAGCCATAAGAAAAATTCAAAGTGGCATAACTCAATCATTTTTTAAGATATAGACAAAATAAAAAGTGTTCTGGAATCTTTGTTTTAAGTTCTAATACGTAAAAGGAAAATATTTTTCAACTTTTAATTTTTTCACATTTAATTTTAAATTTTAAATTTTTTTAAAAATTTAAAATGGCCGCCATTTTGAAACAAAAAGGCGGATGATGCTGACCAACGAACTCGGTCGAGACATTTGTATGTACTATGTACATACCAAGTTTCATTCAAATCGGTTCATAAATACGTTAGTTATCGCATGACAAAAATCAGATATATATATATATATATATATATATATATGGTTATATATATATATATATATATATATATGTCAACATTTGAACGGAGGGTGGTTTTGGGGTCTGGGGGTCATGATCGGTGAAAATATACCAAAATTTTCCAGAAGTGTTTTCCTCCGGACGGCTGCAATAGGTAGCTTTTTACTTTTTGTAATGAAAGCTACCTAAAACATCTTATCATGTGCTTTAAAACATTCAATAAATATATACTAAATAAAATTTCTATTTATATTGCCTTTATTTTTCGTAAGAAGAAAATATTACGTTTCTTACATTGGATATTTTTGCATTTTGTGGAAAAAATATTTTGAATCCTTTTTTAAAATAGGAAAATATTTTTTAATTATACATATTCAATATACTTTCGACTTATGATTTTTTTTTTAAGTTTTCAAACAAAAATTATTTTAAATTATTTGTTGTTGGAAAGTCATGTATTCATACGCCTAGGGGCGCCACTTGTCTAGTTTTGTTTTGAATCCGAACCCGAACGCGGCAAGTTACACGGAGCATTTTTCATTCAGGTAGTAATATTCTTACATAATGTCCATTAAATTGATATAGAAAATGCACGAATTAAAAAATATAAACCAGACAAGATAGAATCATTAAGTAATTTTCAGGTTTTAATAATCCACATGTTGTTTCTTGTTACGCCAATTGAATCTCGCAATGTCAATATACAACGAATAAGCTCTGCAATAAAGTTAACCGGAGAATCTTGCAATGGATTATTAATTAATACAGAATGTGTAACTTTGCAGTAAAGTTATTTGCTTGTATTTTTGAAGACTTATGGATTACAGTGTGGAGGCAGGATATATTCAAAATTTTACGAGAATGCCAGTTAAAAATCTGGACTGCATTTTGTTTTGTTTTGTTTTTTGTCAGTAATTTTGGGTGAAATGCAGTTTACTCTCCTTCGCCAAGGAACTTTTTATGTGTATTGTTTGATAAACAATTTTACCTCTATATATATTTTGTTTATTTTTTTAATTTTTTCGCTGCTTGAGCAAAGAATAGGTTTGCATTAATCATAATTAATAAACGGAAACTTACTGGCTTGCTTAAAGTATTGTTTTTAAATACAGGGTACAAAATACATGAATTTTCTTAAATCCCAGTTTATTTTATTAAAATTTGTCATTTCATGAAAATAAAATTATTGCATATCTTTTATCTTTGAGTTTAAGTGTTAAAACACTTTTCAATGTTTACATTTTAACATGTTTTGCAGATAATACATTTTGTGAATTTCACAGAGTTGACTGTATTATACTCTATTATAAGCATTCATTATGATTTCTAGTACATTATTACATTCAAATTACTCTTTTTAAAAATGTAAACAAAAGATGAGCACATTATATTTCTGCAATGTCTGGTCCCAAGTTACACACACTTGATGGACTTTACAATTTCTATATATTGCTTATTTTAAACTTAAGTGAAATGTTGGCTAAAACATTTTCAGTTTCATAAATTATTTCAATTTGAAATATTTTAGTAATCGCTACTACTGTTATTCCGTCGACCAATTTCGCCAAATTATACATAATCACATATTTTTTTATTTTAAATAATGAAAAAACAAATAATTAGTAAAATATTAATAAAAAGTCGAAATAAAAATCAATGACATTTTAAATATACAAATTGTATTTAATGTCATTGAATGTGACATTCACAATCATCCATTATTGGAATTTAATCTTATAGTTTGGCGATAATTTTTTGGTCGACGGGATAACCTAGTAGTACCTAGTAATCTATAAAGCTAACAAGTAACATTTATACAACATTTCATTAACTCGATTCCTCTTAAGTAAATTTGAATAAGCGACGGAAAAAATCCATTGCAAGATTCTCTGGTTAACTTTATTGCAGACTTTATTCATTGTATATTAAGACATTGCAAGATTGTATTGGCATAACAAGAAACATCCATGTGGATTATTAAAACCATGAAATATACGTAATGATTCTATCATGTCTGTTCGATGGTTTTCAATTTGTGCATTTTCTTTATCAATTCTATTCTAAATAAAAAGAATATTGCCCAGTTAAACTGATGGCATTGAGCTCACAGGCTACGCATACTAATTGTACATTACAGCCTTGTATTTTCGTTAATTCCGTTCGAAAAAAAAAAAAAAAATTAAGAAGGGGAAACAGCTCTCCCCTTTCTCCTTTTTTATACTTAATCCTTGAACTTCCTAAACTATCAAGTACATGCTTTATCATATTAAAAAATCTATATCCAAAATTCAGAGCAAATCGGATAATTCTTAATAAAAACCCATTTAGCATTTATATAATTTAAGAGGAGTTATTCCCTTCTTTTATACTTAACCATTAAACTTCCAAAACTATTCAGAGATTTGAACGAAATCTGACAATTCTGATTGAAAAATCCATTTATGCAAGTTAAGGGGAGGGGCATTAGAACCCCCGTTACCCCTGTTTATACTTATTCAATGAACACCTAATAACAGCCACGGACTCGCCTCATCAGAATGATCCTATATCTAAATTTTGAACGAAAACTTAATTCTGCATGAAAAACCCGTTTATATTAATTAACGGGGGGGGGGATGAGCTCCCCGTTCCCCCTGTTTATACTTATTCAATGAACACATAATAACAGACACAGAATCGCCTCATCAGAATGATCCTATATCTAAATTTTGGACAAAAACTGTTAATTCTGCATGAAAATCCCGTTTATATCAATTAAGGGGGGGGGGGGCATGAGGCCCCCGTTCCCCTTGTTTATACTTATTCAATGAACACATAATAACAGTCACAGAATCGCCTCATCAGAATGATCCAATATCTAAATTTTGGACAAAAACTTAATTCTGCATGACAAACCCATTTATATCCATTAAGGGGAGGGGCATGAGCCCCCCCGTTCCCCCTCTTATACATATCGAATGAACTCCAAAAACTAATCAGGGAAGCGCCTTATCAGGATATACCTATATACAAAATTTCAAGTGGATCCGATATTTTTATCATGAGTTATCGCGTTACGCACATACATACAGAACGGACGGGCACATAAGCTCTCAGGCTATAATAGCCTGTGAGCTAATAAATTCTACCTGAATGAAAAATGCTAATAACGCGTTCTGATTAAAAAAAAATTAGACAAGTGGCGCCTTCTTAATATGGAATATAATATAGAATGTATGAAAACTTATGAATTAGAGGGGGGAGGCAGGGTATATTCAAAATTTTATGAGAATGCCAGGTAAAAATCCTGTATTGTACTTTTTTTTGGTTTGTTGTCAAAAACTTTTTTCTCATGTCTATGAGTAAATTACTCCTTGCACTAACATAAGATTTTGTTGTCAGTGGCACAGCCAAGGGGGTGTTTTGTGAACTACATCCATGAATCGCTAAAAAAAAAAAAAAGCAAATTGCATAAAAAATGGGAATTACGTCCACAAATTGCTTAATGTGAATTACGTCCATGAATCATGTAAAAAAGCGAGAATTATATTCATAAATTGTATGAAAAATGCAAATTACGTCTATGAATCGTGTAGTAAAACATAAATTATGTTCATAAATCGCTCAAAAAACACGAATTTTGGCAGCAAAAAGTTGAAACGGAAATTACCTATATAAAACGCATAAAAATAGCGACTTGCATTCATGAATTGCATAAAAAATGTGAATTGCGTTCATGAATCACTCAAAAAACGCAAATTACATCCCTGAATTGCATAAAAACGTGAATTACGTTCATAAATCACTCAAAAAATGCGAATCACTTCCATGAATTGTGCAAAAAAACATGAATAACGTTCAGAAATTGCAAAAAATGCCAATTATGTCCAAGAATTGGTAAAAAAAGCGAATTACATTCATAAATCCTATAAAAACACAAATAATGTCAATAAATCGATCAAAAAACGCAAATTTCGTCGATAAAAAGCTCAAAAGATGCATATTATGCCTATGAATCACATAAGTATAGCAAATTACGTCCATAAATCATGTAAAATGTAAATTACATTCATTAATCGCATAAAAATTGCGAATTATTGTCCATGAATCGCTCAAAAAAAGCAAATTGCATAAAAAACATGAATTGGTCCACAAATCGCTCAAAACGTGAATTACGTCCATGAATTGTTTAAAAAAGTGAGAATTACGTTCAGAAATTGTATGAAAAACACAAATTATGTCTATGAATCGTGTAGTAAAATGGGAATTATGTTCATAAATTGCTCAAAAAACACGAATTTTGGCAGCAGAAAGCTGAAACATAAATTAAGTTCATAAATCACTCAAAAAATGCGAATCGCTTCCATGAATCGTGCAAAAAAATACTAATAACATTCATAAATTACAAAAAATGCGAATTAGGTCCAGCAATTGGTAAAAAAAGCGAATTACATTCATAAATCCTATAAAAACACAAATAACGTCAATAAATCGATCAAAGAACGCAAATTTCGTCGACAGAAAGCTCAAAAAATGCAAATTACGTCTACGAATTGCATAAATATAGTAAATTACATCCATAAATCATGTAAAATGTAAATTACATTCATTAATCGCATAAAAATTGTGAATTATGTCCATGAATCTCTCAAAAAAAGCGAATTGCATAAAAAACATGAATTGGGTCCACAAATCGCTCAAAAGGTGAATTACGTCCATGAATTGTTTAAAAAAGTAAGAATTACGTTCAGAAATTGTATGAAAAACACAAATTATGTCTATGAATCGTGTAGTAAAATGGGAATTATGTTCATAAATTGCTCAAAAAACACGAATTTTGGCAGCAGAAAGCTGAAACGCAAATTACGTCTATAAATCGCATAAAAATAGCAAATAGTGTTTTGCATTCATGAATTGCATAAAAAACGCGAATTATATTCATGAATCGCTTAAAAAACACATTACGTCCATGAAAACATGAATTACATTCATAAATCACTCAAAAAATGCGAATCACTTCCATGAATCATGCAAAAAAACATTAAGGACGTTCATAAATTACAAAAAATGCGAATTACGTCCAAGAATTTGTGAAAAAAAGCAAATTACATTCATAAATCCTATAAAAACACAAATAACGTCAATAAATCGATCAAAAAACGCAAATTTCGTCGATAGAAAGCTCAAAAGATGCAAATTATGTCTATGAATCGCATAAGTATAACAAATTATGTCCATAAATCATGTAAAATGTAAATTACATTCATTAATTGCATAAAAATCGCGAATTATGTCCATGATTCGCTCAAAAAAAGCAAATTGCATAAAAAACATGAATTGGGTCCACAAATCGCTCAAAACGTGAATTACGTCCATGAATTGTTTAAAAAAGTGAGAATTACGTTCAGAAATTGTATGAAAAACACAAATTATGTCTATGAATCGTGTAGTAAAATGGGAATTATGTTCATAAATTGCTCAAAAAACACGAATTTTGGCAGCAGAAAGCTGAAACATAAATTAAGTTCATAAATCACTCAAAAAATGCGAATCACTTCCATGAATCATGCAAAAAAACACGAATAACATTCATAAATCCTATAAAAACAAAAATAACGTCAATAAATTGATCAAAAAACACAAATTTCGTCGACAGAAAGCTGAAAAAATGTAAATTATGTCTATGAATTGCATAAAAATAGCAAATTATGTCCATAAATCATGTAAAATGTAAATTACTCGCATAAAAATTGCGAATTATGTTTATAAATTGCTCAAAAATGCAAATTACATTCATAAATCGCATAAAAAACACGAATGATGACCATGAATTGCGCAAAAAATGCGAATTACACCCAACATTAAATTAATTTGCAGAAAGTTTTTGGTTTTATACAAGTCTGCCAACAAGAACCTACAAGTTATCCTGAAACCCATTCTAAACCAACAAAAATTTAATGGAAAGATAAATTTGTCCAAGAAAGACAAAATAATTTCCATTGACATACATTGACCAGAATCGAAAAATTCCTATTGAAATCTATCCTATACACTCCAAAACCAGAAAGAAAAAAATCCCTCCAAGAGTAACTCAATCTATCTGCTGCAAAATAAAGTACATTGAAATGCAACTGAACAAGAACCTGAAAATTACATTTGAAATCAAACCGAAACCAGATTCAACCCCCCCCCCCCAAAAAAAAAAAAAAAAATCCAACCATATCTTCATTTGGGAAAGAAAACTTAATTTCCATAGATACGCGTGGTCAGAAATCTGAAAATTCCAATTAGTCTATGGGTTAGCAAACCTTAATTCGATCTGAAAAAAAAAAAAAAAAATTCTGACAATACACACTGACAAGCAGAGTTGTATAATATAGACGCACGCCATGTGCAGAAAATTTTATGAAGGAACAATTTTTATTTATTTATTTCGACAAAGAATTGCGTAAAAAAAAAAGTGTATCTCAACAAAGAATCATGTAAAAAAAACCAACATTTCAACAAAATACCACGCGAAAAACGTGAATTCCGTGCAAAGACCGCAATAAAAACATTAATTCAATCCATGAATCGCATAAAAAATACGAGTTCCATGCATGAATCGCATAAAAATGTGAATTACATGCATGAATCGCATAAAAAATGTGAACTACATCCATGAATCGCTAAAAAAAAAAAAAGCAAATTGCATAAAAAATGGGAATTACGTCCAGAAATTGCTTAAAATGTGAATTACGTCCATGAATCATGTAAAAAAGCGAGAATTATATTCATAAATTTTATGAAAAACGCCAATTACGTCTATGAATCGTATAGTAAAACATGAATTATGTTCATAAATCGCTCAAAAAACACGAATTTTGGCGGCAGAAATCTGAAACGGAAATTACCTCTATAAAACGCATAAAAATACCGAATTGGATTCATGAATTGCATAAAAAATGTGAATTAAGTTCATGAATCGCTCAAAAAACGCAAATTACATCCATGAATTGCATAAAAACGTGAATTACGTTTATAAATCACTCAAAATATGCAAAAAAACATGAATAACGTTCATAAATTGCAAAAAATGCGAATTACGTCCAAGAATTGGTTAAAAAAGCGAATTACATTCATAAATCCTATAAAAACACAAATAACGTCAATAAATTGATCAAAAACACAAATTTCGTCGACAGAAAGCTCAAAAAATGCAAATTATATCTACGAATTGCATAAATATAGCAAATTACATCCATGAATCATGTAAAATGTAAATTACATTCATTAATCGCATAAAAATCGCGAATTATGCCCATGAATAGTTTAAAAAACGCGAATTGGGTCCACAAATCGTCAAAACGTTAATTACGTCCATGAATTGTTTTTTAAAAAGTGAGAATTACGTTCAGAAATTGTATGAGAAACACAAATTATGTCTATGAATTGTGTAGTAAAACGGGAATTATGTTCATAAATCGCTCAAAAAACACGAATTTTGGCAGCAGAAAGCTGAAACGCAAATTACGTCTATAAATCGCATAAAAATAGCGAATAGGGCTTTGCATTCATGAATTGCATAAAAAACGCAAATTACATTCATGAATCGCTCAAAAAACACAAATTACTTCTATGAAACGCATAAAAACGTGAATTACATTCATAAATCACTCAAAAAATGCGAATCACTTCCATGAATCGTGCAAAAAAACACTAATAACGTTCATAAATTACAAAAAATGCAACTTACGTCCAAGAATTGGTAAAAAAAGCAAATTACATTCATAAATCCTATAAAAACATAAATAACGTCAATAAATCGATTAAAAAACACAAATTTCGTCAACAGAAAGCTGAAAAAACGCAAATTCTGTCTATGAATTGCATAAAAATAGCAAATTACGTCCATAAACATGTAAAATGTAAATTAGATTCATTAATCGCATAAAAATTGCGAATTATGGTCATAAATTGCTCAAAAATGCAAATTAAATTCATAAATCGCATAAAAAACATGAATGATGACCATGAATTGCGCAAAAAATACGAACTACACCCAACATTAAATTAATTTGCAGAAAGTTTTTGGTTTTATACAAGTCTGCCAACAAGAACCTACAAGTTATTCTGAAACCCATTCTAAACCAACAAAAATTTAATGGAAAGATAAATTTGTCCAAGAAAGACAAAATAATTTCCATTGACATACATTGACTAGAATCGAAAAATTCCTATTGAAATCTATCCTATACAATCCAAAACTGGAAAGAAAAAAATCAATCCAAGAGTAACTCAATCTATCTGCTGCAAAATAAAATACATTGAAATGCAACTGAACAAGAACCTGAAAATTACATTTGAAGTCAAACCGAAAGCAGATTCAAATCCCCCCCCCCCCCCCAAAAAAAAAAATTATCCAACCATATCTCGATTTGGGAAAGAAAACTTAATTTCCATAGATATGCGTGATCAGAAATCTGAAAATTCCAATTAGTCTATCTTAAACCTAATCTGAACCTGAAAAAGGAAATTCCATACAACCGGAGCCCAGTATTTATACAGGACAAAATATTTTCCATTAAAGCGCAACCTGACCAGAACTTGAAAATTCCATTTGAATTGAACCTGATTGAAACCTGAAAAAAATTTCCATCGAACCTTAACCTAATCCGGAAAAGAGAAAATTATTTCTGCCGATACACACTGACAAGAGTCTGAAAGTTAACATGAAACCTAATCCAAACCCGAAAAGGAAAAAACAATGGAAACACAAGTCTGTCCAAGAAAGACCAAATAATTTCTGTCCACATACACTGACAAGAATTTCAATTGAAATCTATCCTAAACCCAGTTCAAACACTACCCCCCCCCCCAAAAAAAAAAAAAATTCCAATTGTAACCCAATTTATCTGCGACAAAATAATATACTTGAAATGCAACTCAACAAGAACCTGAAAATTCCATTTGAAGTCAATCCGAAACCAGATTCAATCCCCCCCCCCCCCAAAAAAAAATAAAAAAATATTTAATCAAATCGAGATTTTAGAAAAAAAAGAACAATTTATGTCGATATGTATTGACCAGATCATGGAGATTCCAATAGAAGTCTATCTCAAACCCGATCAGAATAACCTGAAACCCAATCTAATCCCCCCCCCCCCAAAAAAAAAAGTAAAATAAAAAAATTAGGAAATAAAAATCTGTTCAAGAAAGACAAAGTAATTTTTGTCCCCATCCACTGACCAGAATTGAAAACTAGTACTTGAAATGCAACTCTGCAAGAACCTGAAAATTCCAATTCAAATCAAACTGAATCGAGATTCAAACCCGAAAAAAAACAAAAACAATTATCTAACCAAATCAAGATTTTTAGAAAAAAAAATTATGTAAATACGTACAGACTAGAGCATGGAAATTTTAATAAAATCTTAAACCCGATACAAACTCCTCCCCCTCCCTTACATAACTAACAAGAAGCCTTGATGACCCCACAAAACATAACTAACAAGAACGAAGAGTCATGCATACTGCATCGATTATGATGCATTTTCTGACTCATTCTGAATATTGTAAACTTATTGTCATTCATGTACAATAATTTTACCATTCTGTGCAAAAAAACAAAGCATAATTAACGAGAGTAAAAAATTTTCCTTTAACATGTTTATGTACAGTAGACTCCCTCAAATCCGCACAGCTTGGGACCAGAGGTTGTGCGGATTTTAGAATTTTGCAGATTTCTGGTCATTGCTTTGTTTACGTTTTTTAAACAGTAATTTGAGTGCAATTAATAGTGCATTCAGGACTATAATGAATACTTACAATATAATAAAATGTTAAAATAAGTAATAAAATAATAAAAATTTAGATAATTTTCAAAATGATTAAAATATTAAAAGCAAAGATCAAGTTAATGATCAATAGTGTATGATTAAATATTCATTATAAAAATTAAATATATTTTTCCAAAATTATTCAACAAAACTTGCCTCATAAAAGTACATTACTAATTCACATCAAAATCATAAAATAAGGATTTTTTTTTTAAAGTTTAGCCAGGCTTAGTAACCAAAAAATCTTGATTAATGCATAAATATATTTGGTAAGAAAATTGTGATTACCAGTGATATCAGCAATATCTTGATTTTTTTTTTTTTAATTTTTCTTCCTTCATGAAAAAAAAAAAAAAAAAAAAAAAAAAAAAAAAAAAAAAAAAACATGAATAGAGTATTATTGAGAAAATTAAAAAATATATGGAATTGATACAAAATTTAAAGAAATCACATTTTGTCCGAATATCCAATCTGAAAGTTTCATTGTTTACATCCATAAAGTATGTGCGGATTTTAGAGAGTTGCGGATTTCTGGTTTGCGGATTTGAGGGAGTCTACTGTACTTTCCATTTTATTCTGAATGCTTTAAACCTATCAGTTTCATCTTTGTACAGTAATCTTCCCATCCAAATCTCCCCCCCCCCCTGTTAGTTTATATATGTTTTGTGCAAACAGCAAAAAATAAATAAACTAACAAGAATGAAAAGTTACACATACAGTATAGATTATGAAACACTTTCCAACACATTTTCATTATTGTAAACCTATCATTTTAATCCATTTGCAGTAATTTTACCACTCTATATAAAGAACAAATCATAATTAACAAGAAAGAAAAACCTGTGTGCACCATAGATTATTAAACACTTTCCAGCATATTCTGAATATTGTAACGGATATAGTCTTAATCAATCTGCAATATTACCAACCTATACAAAGGTTGAAACATAATTAACAAGAATCATGCACGCAGCATAGATTATGAAATACTTTCCAGCACATTCTGAATATTGTATTCCTGATCATTTTAATCCATCTGCAGTATATGTATCATCATGTGTAAAGAATAAACATAGTTAACTAGAATGAGAAATGATACATACAGCATAGATTATGAAATCCTTTCTTAGAAATACACTGCTGAATGTACATTACTTTCTTATCTTATACTAACGTACTTTACTACAGAGTTGTTTTTAACGAAATCAAGTAGCACAGCATATATTAATAATAAAATATGAAATATCTTTTTTTAAGTGGGTGGGGGAGGGGTAATTAAAGGTGATCAGAAATCATGAAAATGAATTCTTTGCATTAGTCTTTAATTTTTTGTTTTTATCTTTTTATTATTAACCTAAAAAAAGCACTGATATCAGTACAAAAAACCCTGAACAGGTTAAAAGCTTGTGACGCAGCACTTTATCTTATATATCTAAGAATTTTAAATTTGGGACTTAAAACTAATGATATCAAAATTTATGTGACGCTATGCTATTAATTAATATATACATATATTAAAATTTATTCATTAATATTTTATCAATTACATCTTTCATAAATTCAAAATATGAATCTTAAAAGATATGATATCAAAATTTAAGTGACGCCTTGACGAGGCTTTAAACAATGTTTTAAAATTCCATTTATTTATTTATTGTCTAAATACATTTTCATATCTAAACAATACTTTTCATTTTCCAATACACTGTTAAATACATCACTTTCACTGAATATATATAATGCACTGAAATGTATTTATTTGAATAAATAGATTTATCTTTTGGGCTACGCTATCCAAAATCAAAAATAACATTTAAATAAATAGTTTTTGCGTCATTGTATCTATTTGCATCTATTTAACTTACTTTGGATACAATGACGCAAAAAATATTTATTTAAATGTTATTTTTGATTTTGGATAGCGTAGCCCAAAAGATAAATCTATTTATTCAAATAAATACATTTCAGTGCATTATATATATTCAGTGAAAGTGATGTATTTAACAGTGTATTGGAAAATGAAAAGTATTGTTTAGATATGAAAATGTATTTAGACAATAAATAAATAAATGGAATTTTAAAACATTGTTTAAAGCCTCGTCAAGGCGTCACTTAAATTTTGATATCATATCTTTTAAGATTCATATTTTGAATTTATGAAAGATGTAATTGATAAAATCTTAATGAATAAATTTTAATATATGTATATATTAATTAATAGCATAGCGTCACATAAATTTTGATATCATTAGTTTTAAGTCCCAAATTTAAAATTCTTAGATATATAAGATAAAGTGCTGCGTCACAAGCTTTTAACCTGTTCAGGGTTTTTTGTACTGATATATATATACATACATACATACATATATATATATGCATACATACATACATATATATATATGCATACATACATACATACATATATATATATGCATACATATATATATATATATATATATATATATATATATATATATATATATATATATATATATATATATATATACATAGTTTTGAAATCACTTATGTATTGTGTGTGTTTCCCTGAAATATGCAATGCAATATTGAGCTAACGAATCAATTCATCACATTTCATTAACGTATATACCAAATAATTGATGATTGCAAAACTCATTATCTGGCATTTATTGAAAACGCGAAAAATAAATATCACATTTATCTTTCAAGCAAGAGGGCCCTTATAACACTCTCAATATACTGAGTAAAGGATTCGTACCATTTAAATGTATAAAATCAAATTTGACATTTTTTTGTCACTTTCACATTTTTGAAAAGTAACTATTAACATCTTTTAAATATTAAAGTGTTCTTTCGTAATATTGTTTTGTTTTGGACAGTTAAAACTGCCATTCTTAATGTGGGTACATTTATTTATCAACAACAAATATATATTATACATACAGAGGTGTGAAAATTATTTTAATAATTGTGAAACTTACAATTAAATATTGTTATATCACAGATATACCACATTACTCAAACAATAATGATACATTTAATATTTAGATTGTAATAAGTTGTTTTTTATTAATGAATTAATATGTTTTGGCTAACTTTGTATGCATTTTTGGCGATTAATTTGAATTTCGTTGTCACGGTGCCAAATTTCGATGAGCCCTTCAATCAAATAATTCTTGTATGTGATGATGCATTTCTTTAATTTTTTCTTTACAATGACACAAATATTCTTTATGAGATTCATATCTGGACTGTTTGCAGGCTATGGAATTTTATTTTTTTATCCAAAAATTTATTCACAAATGAAAATGTATAGGAAGGAGCTCCATCATGCATGAATATGAAATCTTCATTTGGAAATCAGTCTTCTAATTGTGGAATTTGTCTTTGTTCAAGAACTTTTTTATACTAATACTAGTCCATTATGCCTTCTACAATGTATAAACACTAGCACCTTAAGAAGGCATCGTGTTCCAAACCATTACTTTAGTAGGCTGTTTAACCGTTTGTGGGATACAATTTGGGGGAAATTCTTCATTGGTACTTCTCCTTACATAGCGACTGCTTTCTTTTCATATCATAAATATTGATTCACGAGAAAAACATACCTAAAAGATTAAAAATTTCTAAACGTATGAAAGTTATAGATAAATATTTTTGTAAAGAAATTTTTAATCGAATTTATAAACTTTTCTGTATTTTTAGTCAATATGTAAAAAACATGATTTCAAGAAAAAAAAATGAACAACCTAAGTTCAAATGGTTAATTAAGGTAAGATTAATATTTCTCCCTTTGCTCCAGACATTTTCGTATTTTTCTTGTACAACTTTCGTCAAACAAATCCATTCTTTGTCATAGCAGATGTGATTTTAGCCTTTTTTCGAGAACGACGAGCATTGGGTCCATCTGAGAAAACTTTTCTATTGTTAGAAAACACACACACAATCACAGTTATTTACTTCGTATGCTTGAAAAGAGATTTTTAGTTTATGATTAGTTGTTCTTCTGTCAACTTTAGCAATTTGAATTAATTTGATTTCTATTCTCTCAGTAAATTTACTTTTCCTTCTGCCTTTTCCTACTCTAGAATTTTCAAATTCACATTTGGAGTCCACAGATCTTTTTATTCTGCATGCAGATACTTGCGAAATTTTTGCCTTTTTAACAAATTTGTGCAGTGCACAGTTATTTTCTGGGTAAGACATTTTATCACAGTCAGTTCTCTAGGTGAAATATCCCTTGCTATACCCGCAATCACATAATAATCCTTTGGCAATCGAAAAACAGCAGCCATTAAGTGTAAACTTTGCAAAACAACCAAAAGATTTGTCTTAAGAATAAAACAATATCGATACCAACTCAAGAAAAAAATGAAAATATTTGCCCAGCGGGCAGACTGTTTTAAAATATTATTTAAAATTTGTTTGTTAATCACACAAATTCTTTATACGTTGCAAACAATTTGATTACTTTGAATCAAATATTTTTCTTTTACATAAATGGCAACATTTAACAAAATTATATCCCAAAAACTATTCTAAAGGAGTGAAAAAGTGACTAGAGAAACAAATAAAATTAACTTTCATTAAATATTGCAAGCATATACAATATTAATCAAGAAAAACTGAGAAAATCACAATTATTCTAATAATTTTCACACCTCTGTGTACTACTATCCTATTACATTTATTAATTATATATATTATTTATATTAATTATATAAATATATATTTTAGAAAGCCTCCTTAGCTGGTAAATGACTATTTCAAAGCTGCCAATTTTTACGCTTTATGTTTTTATCAGAAGCATTTAACTTATTTAATCCAGTATTTTTGATGATTAAATAAGACACATTTCTTTCCTAAAAAATAGGATAGGAAAAAAAGCATAAAATTTGGCAGCTATGCTGCTTACAAAATCTTGTGTCACTTATTTTTCGTCTCTTTCTTTCCTTATTTTCTTTCTTTTCTTTTTTTTATGCTGTAAAATGTCTTCCTTCCCGTTTAACATAGAAATGACTCGATTGTTTACAATATTTTACCAAAATGGAGATTTATTCAGATTGTTTATTGAGTTGCAACAAAAGTAGTTACAGGATATGAGAAATGTTAGCTATTAAACATAAAAAAATAAACTATGCTAACTTTATACGTTACATTATCATTGCAATTTTTCCCATTGGAATTTTATGTAGTCAGTGTATATTTTGGCTTTTGAAACCAAAAGTAAAAGATATACGTCAAGTGTTAAAATTGGTTTATATTTGTTTTCTGTGGGTTATCCAACGGAAATACTGCGTAAACTAATATATTATTATTTTTTATTTTTTATCATTTGAGTTTCAGACGTAAACTACGGTAAAGAAAAATAAATATCTTGCGACATTTCCAATTAATCTTCATCATGAAAGAAACAGATCAAACAAATATATATTTGCATTATTTTTATTGTTCAGATTTTGCGCTTAAAAAAATAACACTGGATTCAAATAATTTGTTTTTGTTATTTTAATCTAACGATTACACAATAATATAATTTTTAATCAACTTTACTTCTAAATGATTTAACTATTATGGATTTTTAGTCATTTATATTATTAAACAATATATAATCCTATAAGGCCAGATACTTGTTGTAAAGTGATTGTTTCAAAAATTACACCGATAAGTAGTACATTTAAAATTTTTCGAAGTAACGTGCATTTTATTTTAAAGGAAATATCAAAACAACACTCGAAAGTATTTTGATTTAATGGCAGAAATATCTTTTGATAAAAATACTAAAGTATACAAAAACAAGAAATATATTTTAAGAACAAAATATAGTATTATTAGGAAGTATTTCATAAGAATTTTTAGAAACATAAAAGAAAATAAAAAGTATGGCTATAACATTATCATAAAAAAACTACTTACGAAAAAATTTTTAGCGTTTCATACAAATACTTATAGAAGTTATTAAAATAGGAAAATACTCAAAAAGTAATGCATTTTTCTATGTCTTTAAAGCATTCAGTTCATATCAAAATGGATCCAACTGTCTCCGTTTCTTCAGTTGAAATCGTATCTCTTGACTTATCAAAATGACAGCATGAAAAAGTTTCTCTTAAGCTGAAAGGAATATGAACAGCAGGAAAATAAAAAAATAAACACAAAAATAAAATATATGTGTGTGTATGTGTACCATTTATTTTTTACAAATTTCATCGATAGTGCATTTCGAAAATTATAAGACGAAGATTAAAATGTAAAATCTTCACATGTGGAAAATGTACACGAAATAATAAAAAATATATAAATAAATAAGAGAACAACTGAAGTGCGAGACTAAATACCACACTCTAGAAACTATATGTATAAATTTAATAAAATTTAGTCAAACTTACATATCTATATGTGTAAATTGGGGCATTAGTTTATGGCATTATGTCTGTATGTTATAATCAGTTCATAAACTCGGACAAGTGTGTAAATGTAGATTTATACTAAATACCCGCAAAGCATGGTGACGTCACTGCGACGTTGTTGTGAAGTCACATTGTCACATGGTGAAGTCACAGTGACTAAAATATGAAGTCGTTATGGCCGGTTTAGAACTCGTTTGTGACCACTTCACAAAGTGGTCACAATGGACACATTTGTGAAAAATGTGTCATTTGTGACTACTTTGACATTAACATTGTGACGGAACTGTGACAAAAGCGACGATATTTAAATTACCAGAAACATGTTTTTTAAAGTAAATAACAAGTTTTGAAGAATTTTTATAATTTTCTAAAGATTTTTATAAAAGTTACATCTCAGTCACAATGTGACGTCACTGAGTAGTGGCATTTTGGTCACAGGTGTGATGTGACAAAGTGACGTCATTGTGACGTCACTGTGACTATGCATGCTATGAGGGTAGTGTGTTAGTAAAATTATGAATGTTTTTATTCGAATTAATTTATCAATTTTTTTTCAATTTTCACAGTTTAACTTTTAATTTTCAGTTTAACTATTGACACTAGTGAAAATTTGCATTTGGAGTCTTAGCACTATCAAAATAGGAGAAGGTAGAATTTTAATTATAACTATCTTATGCATAAAGTTTTGCACATAAACATATTCCCATGAATTAAGGTGTCCTTCATTCATCCTTCGATCAAGCAGATTCAGAAATTGCCTGACAGTAGATATACAAATTTTTTTTTATCACACCAGTTAAGGGTAAGGAATGTAAGATTGGAGGGGTGTGGCTCACATGACGGAAAATTCTCAGTTCTGTTTTTATTTAGTGTTTAAATATTCCATATTCGTGTAGTAAGCATGGTCAAATTGACGTCACGGAAAGTCATGGTGCTCATGTGATATCTGAGATAAAAATGATACCACTCAGTCACGCTGTGTTACGACTAAAATGAGAATTTCTTCCAAGACTTAAAAAAAGCCATTTTAAACCACGTTATCCATTGTAAATAAAAATTTCTGGCCACTTTTACATTTTTTTTTCTTTTTATGTCACTAAAAGTCACGAACGCTACGGCACAACTGTATATCATAATATATTCAGAAGCACTAAATGAAAATCTAAATACAAAATAAAAATCTAAAATTCCTTAAGCATATTTTTTCAAAGCAAAATTTTAAACAGTTCATACAGAGGCATCATATATCACATATACAGATATAATCCTTCTTTATGCATATTCATTTATTTAAATTATATTTCTTGTACTGCTGATAATTTTTCTGAACCCCCCCCCCCCCCTCTTAACTCAAATTACACAAGTTTAACCTTCCGTAAAATATAAAAATTATTTCGATTTCATCCATTATGTAACATAGAATCTAATTCATGTAATTAGAGGCTCTAAATTAGTTTTCTAATTACTTTTTTAGGATTTGTTCATCGAATATAAGGCGGCTAGATTCTACCCTTCTAGGTATAGATTTTTGTTGTCTCACATAATGCTGCTTTTTACCATTTTTCACAGTTTAACCTTTAATTTCAGTTTAACTACAGATATCGTTGTAATTTTGTTGTATGTGAGCCCTAATACTATCGTTAAAGACTTTTGAACGTGTAACAATTAATTGTAATAATATTGTGCAGATTGTAATATTTAGTACAAAAAGCAGTATCATGTGCTTTATTCGAGCATTTCGAAGAAACGGTCCAACACACAACTCAATGTATTCATGTGATAATTTCTACCACAGCAATTAAGGATAAACAATTTATAATTCCTTCGTTAGAACTGTACGATTACTTTAAAGTTGTGTATATCGGCTTATTAAAGAAATGCGTTATTCTTTGTTTAGAATGGCTTCATCAGACTTGTTCAATGCATAATATCCGTTGCAATATTTTTGTGGAAAAAATAAAATATAGAAAAGTGTAAGTGAAATTTAAAGTTTTTTAATATTTTTTTTGTTCAAAAAAATGTTCCTAAATTCGGCATAAATATGACATTATGTCAAATATAAATCTATTTTTTTAATTCTAAGTGTTAAGTACTCATGCTTATTATTCTCTTACGAATGGGGCATATATCCCATTCAGGTGGAGGGTCTAAACCTGAATTGCGGGATAAATGGTCAAAATATTTTTTTTTTACTTTATTTATTTGTAATTTGTATAAAAATACATTTTTTATAAAGATTTACAAAAATTTTTGATTAGACAAGTTAAATACTCACTACAATAAAACATTACTATAAAAAATGTGTGACACTATTTATCATTTAATTTAAAGTCATCTATTTACTTATTTTATGAGGATGAGAAGAGGGTTCAAAAATGAATATGTCGGCAGTTTTAATCAAATGTAGCATTTTGTAATCTTAGTTTTAACGTTACCAGTTTTGTTAACGTAAAAATAGAGGTACGCTAGAGCCATGCAAGTTAGTTAATTTGCAAGTACGTATATACTTCCATACTCCTTCCACTATATCTATGATCCTTATTCAGGATATATTTCATAGATTAATTAGACTATTTCCTTTAACCCTTTGAGTTCTGATAGGTAAATTTCTTAAAAAATTCCAGGTACCATATTGGCACCAGTATTTTGCAAAGAGAAAAATCGGTTATCAATATAAGCGAAAAAATGCATTAAACCCTTTTCAAATCAATTTGGTCGAATTTTCTGGTGCCATTGTGATATTTTGGAATTAAAATTAAGTGGTAGAAAATTCAATCATCAGAGCTCAAAGGGTTAATCACTGTTCTCGAAGCATTTATATAAAATGTTCAAAAGTTCAGAATAAATCTGAAAACATTTCTATGCTTAAATCGTATTTTGTGCCATTTATAAATACAGCTAAAACTATTCAATTTTCAGTGTGTATGGTGTTAGGGAGGGAGATGTATAAGCATATCTGAAAAAAAAAATCTTTAAAATATTAAAAACCAAATTAACTGCTAAAGCTGTAAGGCTAAATGAGGATTTTTTCTTATTTATTTATAAGACAGTCTTTACACTGTATATGCAATTCAGATTACAATTTTGCGCTTAAATTGTTAATATACGATTTTTGGATTCCACGCCAACTCTAACAAAATGGTGGTTTGTAGTAACTATAATTTCAGTTGATTTTGTTTTATGTAAAAATATGTATATTGATGATAAAAAAAAAAGATTTGTCTTTATATTGAAAGTAAATTATATAAAATACATGGTGGTACTCTGTTTTCTGGTCGTAAAACATAGCTATTAGAAAGAACAATTATATTTAGCATATGCATTTCAAAAGCTGTTAGTTCACAATTTAAACATAATAAAGTAGAATGGTAGAGAACAAAAAATTAAACGTAAATATTCTGTCTATTTGGAATATTACAAAAAAATTTATGTATTTTGAATATTATACAAATCTGTGTTTTGCATAGAATGCAAAAATAAGTGTGTTAAAGAAATATTACACAAAAATATATGTATTTCGCATATTACACAAATACGAGGGTGGTTCTCTAATTATTGTCTCAACCGTTGCTGCTACATTAAGATAGTTTTGGAGGGTGGAGTGAATTTTTAAAGACCTTTATCTGAGGGAGTTTTGAAGGAGGGGGCACGTGTGAAATGCTGGTTTGAAGCTTGCTACATTTGTGACAGTATATGAGATGTGGCGGGGATGAGATCATGATCACTTTGATCCCGAGTCCATACGACAGTAATTATGGCTCATCCACTGTCACAAATCTAGCCCCATAAGCTAAAATTCAGCGTTTTACCATTACTTCCCTCATTTCACTCCTCCCTAAAAGAATAAGTGAATATAGCAGCTACGGTTGAAATTAACTTTTTTCCGCACTCAAATGAAAGCTTTGGTTTCCAGTCGCACATACCCTATATCAATACTAGCTGTATTTTAAAGGAAAATTTTAATATATGGAAAGATTTATTATCACAAAATATTCATATATTTTATCTCATTAGCAACGTTTTTCAAAAATTTTTCTTTAAATAAAGATAATACAATATATTAAATCATGACTCACACATTTCAATACAGTATTGGCAGATGATTGATCTGCTATACTACAGGTCCACAGTTAGTATTCGAGCTGAGTACTGAGCAATGGTCACTGAACATTTAATCCCTTGAAGATGGCTAAATTGAGTAAGATTGATTGGGAACTAAACACTGCAGGGACCCAGTTTATACCGTTAAGATAACCCCTCTCTGGGACATATACTGCATAGAAGCCCAAGACACACAGTCAGGAAAACGGATCTAGACCCTCAAGGCCAGAATTTTAAATGGATATAGCGCAGTATGTTTTTATTTTGAGATAATTTTTGAGCTCTTAAGAATACAACAAATCTCTCAAGTCTCCTACAAATAGAGGAACATCCTACAAATTAAAAAATAAACCTCTCATAGATGGTTACTCATAATCTATATTTCAACACTTAAACGAAAAGTGTTAGCCAAAATTATGTTAAATGTTGTAAGAAAAAACATGTATTCAACATATATGAACTCATTTCGCTTAAGAATCAGCCACTTGCCCATTGTTACCAGCACAGGCATATTTGTATCACAAATCAAAAATCTTATTACTTAAATGTGAACATGATTTTGACGAAATGTTTTTTATATAAGAATCAACATAATTTCAAGATATTTTATATACAGGGTGTATCAGTTAAACGTTCCAGAACTCCTAAGAGGGGTAGAGTGCATCCTGAAGACTCGAAATCATACAGCATTGCGGTGTCAGAAATGATTTCCCGACGTGCTAGATTGGTATTGTGCAAAAGTTCCGAGCTTTGATGCAGGGAATCGTCACCCGACCTATCATGTCTTGATTTTTATTTCTGAGGTCATATGAAAACACTGGTTTATGACACCCCTGTTGAGAATGCTGAGGAGCTGGTTGCAAGAATCGCAGTAGCTGCCGGTGAAATTCGAGATATGCCTGGCGTATTCGAGAATGTTCGGATTTCCGTGCGCCGGAGGTGTGAGGTGTGCATTGTAGTCGGTGGCAGAAATTTCGACCACTTACTTTTACCCATGTACCTTTTGCTTTTTTACATGTATTAATAAAACGATTTTTCACTTACGGTGTCTTTATGGTGCTTCTGTGTATATCACCGCTTCAGGAAAGCATTTCGGACCCCACATTGGTATATGATTTCGAGTCGTCAGGATGCACCCTAACTATCTTAGAAGTTCTGAAATGTTTAACTGAAACACCCTGTATATATTTATATAAATTTGTAATGAATATCAAAAGGAATCGAAACAAAATTTCAAATAGAGAATATTGGATGAATTAAAATATAAACATACATTCTTTAAATTGACAAACCATATAACAATAAATCCAAAAAAAAAAAAAAAAAAAAAAAAAAAAAAAAAAAGCCTAAAATAAAAAAAAAGTTTGAAGAATATGTGAATAGTCACATATACATAGCGAAAAGGCACTAATAGACTGGTGATAAATTATAATTAAAATAATAAACTTTATAAAAGTTGCCATAAAATAAAAACAATGCAGAACGTGATTCGAGGCTAAAAATTAAACAGCACGTCATCAGCTGAAGCAGACACATATATTTAAGGGGTCAATGTTAAAGATGAACTGAAAGATAGAGGGCAGAGATTGCAAAGAGTGCGACAGATGGAGTTAATAGAAAGGACCACATACTCGTCATCAGATGTGCTCCCTTCCACCTGTGCGCCACTTGTCGCACTCTTTGCAATCTATATCCTCTATCTTTCAGTTCATTTTTGACCTTGTTCAATTGCATGGATTTTTACACCACAATGGACCTATAAAAAAAGAAAAAGATCAGAAAATAAAAAATATCAGCTCTCTTTTAACGATAGAATTATACTATACTGTTCTTATATTCAAATAATTCCCACTTTCTCTTCAAATCATTCTTTTCTTCTGCTAAGTAGATACATTGCATAATAATCAAAATTGTTAATAGTCTCTTGTACCACTCACATTGTTTCTGTTCTCTGTAACACCAACAGTATAAATAATTATGAATATGACACATTTTACAAAATCCAGCATTTTTTAATTGTAATCTTTCTTGTATTAACGTTTGTTTTTCTCTTCTAAATTTCTCATATTCAATTCTTATCTCGTCTCTTTTCCGTTTAGTGTTACGAACCTTTTCCATTTTTTCAGCTATGTTTCTGATAACCATTTGTAATGTTTGTCGTTCCTATACTCTTCATACCATCTGTGAATTTTATCAATAAAACTTTTTTTGCAAGATGGTCTTATTGCAGTTCCATAATCGTAATGATTGCCTAGAGGACCTTCCATGAAATGTTCCAATATAGCAATGAGATATTCATCAATTTAAATTACTCACGGTGGATGATATCTATCGAAGATTAGGATGATCACTTCACTAAAGAATATATGACACTGACTGCGATAAGTCCTCAATGCTCCATTCAACTTCATCAACTGCCGCTGATTTCACAACTCGCAGTGTTCTAAAAAATTCTGCAAAACATATCTTCTCCTTTCACATTTTTTTGAGGGGCCGAAGAAATTCCCCCCCCCCCCAACTATAAAAAATCATGTTTTTTTTTCATTCGTTGGAATATCTTATCCATTTATTCGAAGTTTACGATTTTCCAAGAAGTCAGTTGTTACCTCTGGGGGATTTGCTGGCAATTTTCCACGCGCGTAACAGGATTTTCCAGTTTAAAAGTATTGTCTGCAATGTTCTATAATGTTGAAAATTGTGATATATATTTTCACCGGCTAGAAGGAGGTCAAAATCTCGACAAAAAATATTTTACATTTGATTTCGTATACTGAAGTGACATGCTTAAGTGAAGGATTCAATGTAAATGTTACACTTAGTTTTTTATGTGTAGTAACAGTTAATATTAAAGGTAATCGATGCGGATAATCCTTTTTCAATATTTTAATTTTTTTTAATAGTTAGTCGAATAGTGGAAGACAGCACTTTTTTCTCTAAAAAGTTTCAAAAATCCCTGTCGGCTTGACCTATAGGCAGAGGTAGATTTCGAAAAGTACTCATTTCAACAACAAAAGATAATATATGGTTAGAGATAAACCCATTTTAACAACTTTATTTCGCCGCTTTTGAAAAATTGTTCATTTCATTTTTCTGAAAGAAATGGTTATATCACGATCATCTTAAGCGAAATTTGTCACAAATGCCCATTTTGACAGCTTTTTAAAAAAATAAATTTAGCCTTTATCAAAAAACTGACCAATATGACACATTATACAGTTCCTATATAACAGAAATTGTCAATTGGATGCATTTGAGAGCAAAATTGAATTTAAAAATGAGTCAGAAAAACGCAATTTTCTTATTTGAATATCTCAATTTTTCTTCGGGATATTCTGTTCAAAGTACCCATTCTGGCACCCTTTTTTAAATATATTCTGCCTTTATCAAAAAACTGGCAAATCCATCACATTATACAGTTCCTAAATAAGAGGACCTGCCAATTGAATGCATTTGAATGCAAAAATGGATTTAAAAATTTGTCAGAAAAAAAGCAATTTGTTATATTTCCTCAGTCTCAATCAGGATCACTTGGGGAAATTCTGTTCAAAATATCCTTTTTGGCAGCCTTTTTAAAAAATATATTCTGCCTCTATCAAAAAATGTCCAATACGTCACATTATATAGTTCCTAAATAAGAGGATCTGCCATTTGCACTGAGAAACATTTGTGGAAACGTTACTCCGTAAAATTGGAGGCAGCATTGCTGCCTCCAATTTTATGGAGTATTTTAACCGTTAAAACCGGTGTAACACTGTCATGTTATACCAGTAATATGTGTTTAAATTACACCATTGCATATGTGAAAACAATTACTCTATGAAATTGAGGCAGTATTTGCCCCCATTTTTACACCAATTGTATGGAGTAACGTTTCCACAAATGTTTTACAGTGTGGATGCGTTTAAAATCAAAAATGAATTTAAAAATGAGTCAGAAAATAAGCAGTTTGGATTTGAGTATTTTTCTCCAACTCCTATTATTGTTTAATTTATTTTTGCTATAAGAATTGGTCCTATGAAAAACTTGCTAATATAAAAGTTGTGGATATTATTGAGAAGATGTAAAATAAATTTAATTAGATTTGATAGCTTAAGAATTGACTAAGTTAAGATTTTTTTCTTTTTCCACCATGCTTTTTCTTTTCGTTTTTAAATTTTTTCACCGCTAAAAGTTGGTCAAAAACTTATAAATTCAGAAATTTTAGATAATTTTGAGAACATTTATAAAAAATTTAGTTGAATTTAATATCTTGCGAATTGACGAACTTATGAATTTTTTTCTTCAAAAAACCCTGTTTTTTTTTTTTTTTCGCCCCTTGAGTCCATTTTTAACTTTAGCGAAAATCTGTCATACATAAACTTTTGGCCTATTTTTAGAAGTAATATAAACTTTAAACTCATTCGATATCTATTTTAATGAAGAAGTTATTGCGTTTTTTCGGTTTTCACAAAAACCCTCCCTATTTCCATACCTTGGTCCGATTTTGACCATTAACGAACTTAGCTGAGCTTTTATACCCCTTGATTTTATGTATCAGTTTGGAAGAGATTGGTCAGAACTATAGAAGTTATGATGTCCAGAAGAAAGTGATACATATATAGAAATATAAACTTTTTTATTAATGGTAGTTTTGGGTTCTAGAGGTCATGATAGATGTAGATCTGCAAAAATTTTTCAGAAATTCCATCATAGGAGCGACCGCAATAGGCAGTACTTCATACGAAATCTACCTAAAAAAAATTCTATCAACATTGAAACTAGCCTTTTTGAACCGCCATAATACTTACCCATCATGGATATGCATCATATAAATTGTGAAAATAAAACAAAATTTATAAAATGCATTGAAGTTTCAAAATAAAATTTAAACATACATTTATATATTTTTAATGCACGCTCTATTATGGAATTGCGGGTACTACTAGATTATCTTGTCGATCCATTTCGACAAATTATATAAATCGCCAAACCACTCGTAAATTATATAAATTGGCATAATTTTTTATTTGAAATAACGAAAGAACAAATAATTTTTTAAAAAATAAATGAAAATACAAATAAAACGTCAAATTAAAAAACATTTGATGACATACAATCCCATGTAACGTGTTTAATGTCAAGTGAATGTGACATTTACAATAAGCTGTTATTGGCATTTAACCTTATAGTTTGACAATAGTTTTTTGGTCGACGGAGTAATCAAGTAGTAAAAGAAACATTCTTATAACTTAAAAAATAATAAACCTATTAACTAACAGTTTACTGCATCGGACGAAGTGTCCCATTTCCAATTAAAATATATATTTAAATTGGGGGTGAGGGGGTTATGAAAAATTGAAGAGTCTGAAATATATTACAAATATCTCGGCAACTAATTATCTAATCGACTTCATGTGTTATGCAAAATTTATGTTTTGTTATTGTTTTTTACAGGCACCCATTAAAATAAGAAAAATCGAAAATTTTTATGTACCTTTCATCAAAACGAAAATTTCTAAAGTAAACAAAAAATAATAGTTCCGGATAATCGAGGTTACTGATTTTCAATAGGCTTCTTTCCATTATTACATACTAAGCACGCACCGAATTTCAAATCTATGTCTCAATTTGTTCGTGAGGAAGATCGTTTGCAAAGAGACAGAAGGACTGACAGACACAGACAGACGGACGACAAAATATTTTATCTAAAAATTTGTTTTTCGAAATCTCCAGTGTCTGGAACGTGTATATCCGTCAAAAAACATTTTTCAATTTTCAAAACGATTGCAAGACTTGCCCTATACTACGTATAATGGGTAAGAAAAAACGAGTCACACAGGCCGAAAATAAGAGGTTTTCTTTATAAATTGTTTTCAATAGCAACAGACATAATGAAAAACTGCTGTTTAAGAAGTAGAACACTTAAAAGAAAGCTTGCCAGCAGCTTTTAAATTCTTTTTATATGTTGTTGCTATATAAAGTTTTATACTATCTTCCAATTCGGAAATTGAAGCGTTCTTTTACCTATCTTTCATAAGAACACCATTCAGTTATAAGATGAAATGTCAACATTTATTTAATACTTTTTTATTTCTATATGCTTGTGTAAATTTCTTTCCAATTCGCCTCCGAAAGCGATACCAACTTCATAAATAACGAGGGTTCTGACTTCATAAATAACAAGATTAAGATTAAGTACTACCAAGGTTTATTTATTTTTCAGCCAGTGTTTTGGCAAGAAACCAGTTTTAATTTCTATTTTTCCGACTTAGAAAAAATGTATCAAGACATAGTTTGTAATTAACAAATTAATATAGAATTATTTGGAAATACAAAATGTAATTATGTTAAAACTTTAATTCTATCTAAACTTAAATTAAAGTAAAAAAATGCACTTAAATATTCCAAAAAATATATAAGATGAGTTTCTTTTGATAAGATGTGAAAACAAAACAGTATATGCCATATATTTTGAATTTTTTCCCCTAGAAACACTATAAGGGACCGTCAACAAACTGAAAAAGAACAAATATCTTTTGAAAACCCTTTAAAAACTGATGCAGAAAAACATTTAAACTATAGAATATGATTAAGAAGCTTATTGTAATAAACTGTGTTCACTTCTAAGAAAAAAGCATGTCTACATATACTCGTAGAGAATTGAAGGTTTTTATAAAATTAGTCCCAAATTTCGCGAAGTTTTTTTGTTTATAATTTGCTGTGTTTTTAGTATAAAAAATGTGTTTTTAAAAAAACTATGACAAATGACATTATATTCAATACCCTGCAAGCAGAATTTAAAAATAACAAAATCTACATGAAAAATAAGGTATACTTAATAATGTTACAATGCGCATACGCGAATACAATCAAAATATAAGGTTAGCTGTGGCAACTGGACTCACGAGGTAACTGGGCCATAGGATGTTTTATAAAAAAAAAACCTTTGACGTCTTGTATGTGTTAGCTTTTATGAACAATGCCCCCTAATCTCTACTTCTTAATACAACGTGTGTAAAATCAATCATAACTCTGTCTTTGCTTTGACAGGTTTTCGAAAATTTCGGTTTCATTCGAAAATTACATTTCTATGGAATAACAGGGAATATCTTATCGATTTTAAATTAATTTGGCAAATTAATGGTTGCAGTCCTTGCTTCATCATAGGCATTTCATGCTGGTGCCACTAGCCCTAGTGAGATTGTAGATTCTGAAAAAGAAGCTTGAACTCATCACGATGGACAATTTTAAGATGTAAATGCATACTAAGAAGATGGTTTCTAAAAAAATCAAAACTTCAACTGAATACTGAAAAAAACCTCGCATGGATTGAGCATGAAAGTTTCAAAATATTTTCTAAATTATCATTTGTTTAGAATTATATTTAGTTCTTCTCATTTACTTCATATCTTTTCTGTCTAATGCAGTGCAATGATGTAGTTCTGTCAAGCTGGGGCTTAAATGTTAATTTTTGAATTATTCCTAAAGTCTAATATCTTATAATGGAATTTAGACATACAAATATCACTTGGCATGTTTCAAGTATTAACGCGAGAAAAGCCGTGGCATTTGCTAAAAATAAATAAATAAATAAAATAGAATAAATACCTTCTTTAAAAAAAAAGGCTACAAACTTAAAAATAACTAAATACATAAAATAACTAATAACTATAATAACTATAAATACATAAAATATTAGCTAATTTCAGTCTCATTAAACAAAATTCTAATTAAACAAAGGTAAAACTTTTATCTTTGTAGGTAACTAGGTAGGTAACTATTTTCTGTATTTCTTAAAATAAGGTGTTAAAACGTTTTATTTATATATATAAAAAATCACAAAACTATTTTAATCACATCTATATTTACTGATGATTGCACTTTATGATTGATATTTAAAAAGATTTCTTAAGTTCCAACACAAATTTGCATAATTTTTAATTTTTATTTATCACCCGGACCATTTTACCACCATTTTCGAGGTTTGATTCCGTTCCATCTTTTCAAATGATTTATTTGAGAAAATTGTTGATTAAGATTTGGAGACTAATCTCAGCTAAGAGAAAGGAAAATAAAGAAAATTTGGCATCCCGAGCACAAGGTACTCTGTCTCTTTAAACTTTCGTTTACAGCTTCCGCGCCAAGAATATTTCTCATTTTCACATCTAAATTCTTGGCACAACATCGTCGCTTGCAAAAAAATGAAATAATAAGGACTAAGATTTAAAAATCACGTATTTCTATACTGTAAATAATATTTCTTCTGTATTTTCGAGCAGCAAAGACGTAAGACAGACTAATATTAATTGATATTGATACTAAACGAATATAATAAAATGTCTGGATATATTAAAGTATTTTTTCTCGTATTGGTATCTTTTTATTTTTCTCAAAGTTAATATTTATTAATAATATCAGGTTTATTTGATATATGCATTCACGTTTAAAATTTGGTAGTATAAGCAATAAACATGTAAGTATGATACAAAATTTTCATGATGTCTAAAATATGAAAATTTCTAAATGCTTAGAATTGTTAATCGGAAATTAGACTGCAATTCAAAATGAATTTATTATAAAATGTACCTTTTGATAGAAACATAATTTTAATATTAGTTCAAAGTAGTTTTATGGAAAGTTTCAAAATAAAGTTTAATTTGCGATAGATGAGCAGTAACAAATGGCAACAATTTTTACTATTAATAATATACAGTAAGGGAAAACCTCCCTTAAACTAAAATATTTTAATATATATGCATAATTTGTATAATTTTTGCTGATTTCTCGCATATGTCTGCGGTGTCTTGTAAGTTACGTCTCTAAATATTCCGATTTTGCCACAAGAAGGGATCTATAAGATTTTATCTCTATATTTTGTCAAAATAGTGTTTACGGATAATGATTCTGCCATATTACTCTTACGAAGCCTTAAATATCAAAAAGGAAAAAAAAATACTTCTTATAACCTTTTATGTCCTAATCCTGCCAATTTTAAAGACGAAGAGACGAAAGAGAAATATGCATTTACTACTTTCTCATTGTTTCACAATTATTGAATCAAATGTTTGAAGTGGATGCAATAATTATGGCAAATTGTTCATGCATTTAAAAACCAACACGTATGATCCTGTAAAATTACTGTCACATTTAAAATTTTAGGATAATTTCTAAGACAACACTTAATGAGTCGATTTTCGTAAAAATTACCTCAAAACCAAGTGCGCTAGCGTTCAAAAATATGAACAACAAATCTAGAAAATGTGTTTATACGGTCAATTTCTACTCCAATAATACGTTTTGAACAGCTATTTCCCAAAAAGGGAAAAAAAAAAGAAATCCAATAGGAAAATTCCGAGTTGGAATCGCAAGGTCGCGTATTACGATAGATTCTCACGGAATATTTTAATAAATCTAGTTTACATTTTGGTATGTTTTAATCCTTAAAAGTGCATAGAATATGACCTCAAAAGAGTTTTGTCCCATCAAATATTCAAGAAAAGGCAATCAGTTTAACGTACTAGTGCTACGGCTGACAAAAAATGCTGATCAAAAACTTTAAACGCGTTTCTCTTCAAACGCTTATGAATCTATGGAGGTTATGCCGCTTAAACCGTCAAACTTAAGATTTTTTTTTTTCCAAATTAAACTAGACTTCTTTTAATTGGAAGACAAACATTTAAAAATTAGATTTTTTAGTAATTTCAATTTTTTAATCAGTTTTCAAACAGAAAAGTTAATGACAATTATTTAATTCAAAATTTAACCAACAAAGATTTATGAAATTTTAATTTATATTCTGAATTGCGCTGCTAAAATTGCTGCAGTAATTTTTCTGCAGCAGAGATTCTAGACGAAGTCCATGAAAAACGGACTTTGTGCCTAGATTAATGGTAGTAGAACGATAAACATGTAGATAAATGGATTTTGCCCGTAAAACATAAAAAAATATATATAGAAGTTGACCGTTTTTCTCAAAATGTGACACTTTCCATCAATTTACTGGAATAATTCACGGTGAAATATTGTAAATTTACATTTATTTCGTACAGAGTGTAGTTTTTGTCGAAAACAAAATGAATACATTTTTGGAATGCTGGTGAATATTTTGTTTTAATTTATTGTTAATAAGACATTCACATATACAGATTTACTGTTCATGCCGTGCATAATAAGCTTTAGAACAGTTAATATTATGAAATTATCGACATTTCTATATAAATATATTCGCATGTTTAAACGATAGTACAATAAACTCAATGATAAAATCCCTTTCTATGTGCGTTATTAAAGAAATAACCTAAAAATCTAGCCGAATCAGGTGAATCTCCTCTAATCGAGTCAGTAAAACAAAATTCATCTATGGCATGTGAAACATCATTAGTTATCTGGCAAATACAGTTTAAAGATCTTATGAAAGAATATTTAACAGAAGAGTTTTACAGATTTATTTGTGGAAGTGAACTTGAAATAAGGAGTAGGCAATGTAAATTTAACAAAGTATACCGCAACATTCATTCAGTTTTTAAGTGGAAATTCATTAATTAAAATTTTATCAAAAATTGGTTGTTTGAAAAATTGTCAGGTTTGATAAGTACGTTTAGATGTATAGCATTGTTTGGGAAAATAGCATTTTTATAAATACTATAAACTTATGCGATATTTTACCCAGAATTGTTCTTTCGATTACCAGCAATACACATATTATGTATTCACAAGGTTGTTATTAGCTTATTTTTAACATAACATAACTTATTATTAACTTAATTCAATTCTAATGATAAAAGGCGTTAGAAAATATTAAGTTTAGAAATGCTCAAAAACGTCATTTAATTGGGAATGCAAGTACAATTATTGTGTGAAAGAGAATATGAAATGATTTTTGAAAGATATTTGATACTTGGGAAAATTAAGAGGGGGAGGTATAACAGTTTGCTTAGTAAGGATTCAATAATTTTTAAATATAGACATTTCGGCACTTATTATCAACATCTATTGTATAAATGAAAATTTTGATGAAATTTTAAGAGATTTTAATATGTACAGATATGTTTATCGCATTTGCGTTATAGAAGGAAATCTATAAAAATTATTAATAGCAGTCGAACGACAAATGTAATAATAATGGGAATAGTTCTTAATGTTAATTTCGTTTTCTAAATAGTTACTATTTAATTAATATATTATAATTAATATATTACCTAAATAATTACTATATAAACTATTTGCATTCTTTCATTTAAGATGAAATAAAGGAATCTTATTTACCAAGAGTTAAAGAATGAAAAAAATCTATTTAAGTGGATGTTAAAAATGTCATTTATATTATTCTAATTATTTTTTATGACATACGGCGTATCAATGAACAATGTAAAATACGCAAAATATTTTACATTTTAAAATAACATATGCTAAACCGTTGGATATTGACTTAAGTAAACATGCTTGTGGAATATTTAAGCATCAAATAAATTCAAATTAACATTTGGGTTTTGGATGCAAACTTCAATTGAAATTGAAAATACATACATTACTTTACTATTATATATTTTACATATTTTATATTTTTTATGTATATTATATTTTTTATATGTAATATAATATATTTATATATAACTTTTTTAAATATTTATATTAATATTTATGTATAATTATAATACATTTATATATTTTTTATTAATTTTTTACTTTACTATTATATACATTAACAAACTTTAATATATGTAAGGTTAGATGGGGGAACTGGGCCATGATTTTACAATGGGATTCTTTCAATTCAGCTTCTAAAGGTAATATTCACTTGAATTTAAGTCTCAAGCTTTGTAAATGTGTTCATTTAAGTTCACTCTAGCAGACAGCAGTTTTAAAAATTACTTTTTAATGTCTAAAAAATGTATGTATTTAACCTTTCTTTTTTTATAGTCCAGTTGTCCCATAAAAATGGAACAGCTGGATCAGGCAGGTCTATGTTCCACTTCCTCTTGTATTTTTTTCAATATTATGTATCATGTCCTTTTTGGAAAAGTGTAAATAACTTTAAAAATTTACACCAAACAAATCATGTAATTACATATCATCTAAAGTTTCTTGTAAAGGAAATCTTTGCTGTCAAAGTGTTTAAGAATTATTACACTTGCGTATACAAAAACATAACAATTAAGTATGTTCATATGTACTTTAGTATGGATAATAAGTATAAAAGTTACATCAGTATTTCAGAAAAAATAACAAGACAAATCTATGAATGTGAGTATGGTACTTAACTACATAACTATCTCATTCTCTTTTTTACTTTTTTCTTTCTTCAATAGAAGAAAGTATTGTAACCGAAAATTTTTTCAACTTCCGGTTATCGACGGATTTACACGTTTTAGGGTTCAGAGATTCCAAAAAACATGTTTTTACAAAATGTCTGTGTGTGTGTGTGTGTGTGTGTGTGTCTGTGTGCGTTGGTCTACCCTGTAAAATGAGTAACTTCGTCGGTTTAAACACCAACAGAGTGAGTAACCTCAGACGCTTCGAGTAACTTTTGGAGGTTACTCGGAGTGTCTGAGACCTGAATTACGCGTTTTCAATAACCAGGATGCTAAATCTGCCGTTTTTTGAGGTTACTCGGAGAAGCGATTTATTGCTGTCATGAATACACACTGTGTGTAACATTTTATTTGCCACTGGTTTCAGCGCCATCTTATGGAGTGTATTTTGATAGCCTCGAACCCCAAAACTTTTACAGATGCAATGGCTTTCTACCAAGTAAGCTAAGGTTACTCGAAGATGCGGTATTTTGTCATATTCTACACAGCCACTTCAGTTACTCGATCATGCAATCTTCTACCATATATACACAACAATATAAGTTACTCGATCGTGCGAATTTTAGCCCGTATGTATACACAGCATTATTGGTTACTCGATTGTGCAATATTCTACTCGTATGTATAAGGAAATATAAGTTACTCGGCGATGCGGTATTTTGTCAATTCCTACACACTGTCTCCGTTACTCGATAAAGCTATGTTCAGCCCACACAAGAATTTTAATTACTCGATAATACAATAATTGACCTAGTTATAAAAATACAAAGGTATTACCGTAAAAAGATGTCGGGAAGGTTGGATTATTTACAAGAATTTCGACAAGCATTTTATCAAATTGTTGGATTGTCTGTTACTTTTTACGATTAATAATTTTATCAAAATTTAAAAGCTGGAGTTAATGTGAAATATATATTGATATTTGTTGGTAGTGTAATTAAGAAAATAAAAATAATAGCGATAACATTAATATCTCTTCAGAAGACAGTGTATCTTTTCAATAATTTTGTTTATTTTTGAAAATATAGATTAAACGGTGAACTGGCTACTTTTAATGTTCAGTTAACAGTGAATCAATAAAATAAACAAACAAACTACATTATTAATTAAAATTGTGAAAATGTTTTAAAAAATTGCATTTATAAATAATTCCCACTACATTTTTAAACACTAATATTTTGGCTTTTTTTTCCCTTTGAGCTTTTAAAATATGTATTACACGAGACTGCTCGTCGGTTTTTAGATTCATATAATATTACATTTCATATAACATTTTTTACTGAATTATAAAGTGAAAAACTATGAAAATAACGCATCTTTATATACTTAATAAAAAGCCCGAGGGCTTATCCCATGCGCAGATTTATTAGAAGTGTTTAAATCTATATCTCAAACACAAAAATAAATAAATAAATAAATAAAAAATAAATAAAATTAGCATTTTCAAAAACAGTAAAGTGACGAAAGTATTACCATGGAAAAAAGTCAATAAAAGCTTTAATTTACATGGGTAATTGCACCGGGCGTATTTACAAAATATACAATATCTCGCGATATTGTATTGCATTCCGTATGAGTAAAAATTCGGTGTCAAAATATTTCCAATTAAAAGAAGCCTTCATTTAACATATTAAAAGAATCGCCTTTTAGATCAATTTTGAAATAAACTCAAATTACCATTTCATATCACTTTTACTGTGAAATGAAAGCATAAAAAATAATGCATGACATACTTGACTCTAAAAAATATCACTTTGATCATCTACACATAAATATCAATTAAAAATGTTTTATTTCTTTGATTACTGAGTAGAGTTACTCGAAGACTCGCTATATATTTTTTAACTCTTTACACAGTTTTCTAAGTTACTCGATAATGCAATCAACAGCCTGAATGCACAGCAATATAGATTACTCAATGGTAATGTATTTCACCAGTTCCTACAACACAAACATATCAGTTACTCGATAATGCAATATTCTGCCTGTATGCACAACAATATAGTTACTCAATGATAATGTATTTCACCAGTTCCTACACACAATTATCTCAGTTACTCGATAATGCCATTTTCTGTCCATTCGTACACATTTATGTTACTCATTGGTATGGTATATTACCAATTTCTACACTCAACTATCTCAGTGACTCGATAATGCGTTCTTCTGTCCATCTGTAGACACTACAAGCTAAGTTACTGGATCGTACAATATTTTATCTAATAATAAAAACACAGAGCTATTATGGTAAAAACTGAAAGGGGGGGGGGGTCGCTTACAAGAATTGAGTATTGCGTAAAATCGCAGCGTGGTCTGCAGCCACTAACTTGAATATTTTTTTAAATCAAAATTATAAGAATAAATGTGAATTAAAGGAACACTTGTAGATAAATTTTTAACTGATATCGTATTATGGATTGATATTTTTTATGGTACTTTAAGAACATAATTGTATTAATAATAACATTAATTTCTCTTAAATGTAAAATGAGAGCATTAATGATAGACCATATGATATTTTCATATAAAAAATGTCAGAAAGCACATGATATGAAATTATTAGATTTATTTATACAATGAGCTTAATAATTAAATAAGTACTTATGTACTTTTCTTTAAGTACTAAGTATAAAAGTTAAATGGGTTTTCTATAGAAAAAGAAACGCGATTTTTCAATAAATATTTGAAAAATATTACTGTTTTTTAATATTAAACAGAACTATTTTTCACTGGTTTCGATAATTTACTAATAATATCACTTTGTTTTATGTATGTCTCTCCATCTCTATCGTAAAATTTCAAACTTTCGCAATATGAGTTCAGAAATTTGGTTTGCTATCCCCAACATTTTTTTTTTTTTTTTTTTTTTTTTTTTTATGCGACTTTTAACGGAATTATATAATTTTCATTATTTGAAGGGGAAAAAAAAAGAAATTAATTAATTTCCGTAGTAAGAGAAACTCATAAAAATTATTTATAATTTTGGGAGTAACTGGATTTAGATGGTTCAGATTCTCCTGATACATGTCGCAGCTACCCCATTCTTGAAAAAATTATGGGGTAAACGATAGATACTTGATGTACTGGTGCACAAAAAGTGCGCCTACGGTAGGAGGAGATCATAAACTGCGCTTACAGCTTCGACCATATCTCTATGATCTGTGCTCGAGGGGTAGTAATATGTCATTACATTGAGGAATATTTTAATGATTTTTTACCCACAAACTCTTCTGTGTGTAAATAGAAGCATGGTAACTCTTAGCGATAATAGTCACAGTACTTATAAACATCTGGTCTGCATTCGTACTACATCTTACAAGATACTCAGTATATACATATAAAATAAATAAATAAATAAAATGAATCATAATTTCTCAAGTAGTGGATTACAATTTTTGCAGAGAATTTCCATTTTAAATGGAACCGGTGCCCCAAATATTGTTAACTCTTTCAAGATATTCCATAGATTAATTAACACACACCATAGTATTTTTTTTTTTTTATTGTAACTCATTGATAAAAAGCGTTTTTCTGTTTTTATTGAAAAAAAATGCTGAAAATCCTTAAAATTCAAATTATCATAACTCGGTAAGTTTTATTTGTACAAAAGTGAAACTTTTATTGTTTTACTTATTAGGACACAGAGAAAGTTTTACTAGTGCTTAAATGTTGTAAATAAATAAATAAAAAATAATAATTTCTATAACTTTATAAAAATAAAATTTTTTTATATGCGTTTACCATAAAATGAAACAACATTCGATTGAATTCTGAATTAGAACACCTTCTAATTTAATGTGTTTTCGAGCAAAATTGAATTGAGAAATGTGTTAGAAAAAAGCTTCTTTAAATTTGAGAGCAGCCTTAAGATTGACTTCACACCCAAACTGGTTTCTCTCCAGAATTCATATTTGTTTGTACTTGCATGGCTATTGCATGAGAATGACATATACTGATATTTAGAAAGTATGAAATCGAAGGATATTTCCAGTTTTCATTAAAAGCAGTCTTTCACAAAATGCTGTTTAAAAGCATTTAGAATTTGAACTAAATTTCTATAAAGTGCTCTAAACTGAATTTTCAGATGTTATAATGCTATAAATTTTCATCAAACAACAAGCGCTTATAATTCAGTATGTAATTCAATCTAAAAAATGATTGAAAAGTTACTAAAATTTAAGCCAATTAAATATCATATCTGTAAATAACATGCTTTGGCGTTTTGTGTTTGTAAGTTTATAAATTTCGAGGAAAACTCTTACAATCTATATTATAAAGGCCAAACGTTTATGTGCGTAACGCATACATCATTTTATGAATGAAACACTTTGAAATTTGAAATGGAATTTCGGTTTTGCAGTTTTTGCTATTTCAAATTTTTAAGTTTCTAAACAAGACACACTTTCAATTTTATACCATATTATACCAGCGCTCCTGATAATCTTTGCTGAATGACCGCAAATCGAAATTTGTGTATAACGAAAAAATGCGCTTTTCTCAATCTATGTATTCTAGGGTAATCGCTATAGTTTTTCTGGAACACATTAATTAGAGTCTAGAACCTCAAATTTCTTCATTATTTTAGTTTCAGCTGATTTAGAAAAAAAGGGGGGGGGGCATATTTCCGCACTTAATTTTCGTCTATATCTCTGAAAATATAGTACCTAAAATTAAAAGAAATGTATTTTTAATGTTTTTTTAATATTTAATTCACCCTTACGAAAGTTTTTTTTTTTTTTTTTTTTTTTTTTTTTTTACATTTGACAATCTTTTTTCTATATTATGTTTCTTGAATTGTTTTTAACGGGAAAAAATAAGGTTGCGGTGTGAAATGACACTGATTTCATTTGAAAAAAAAACCAAGCATAATAATCATGTTTATGGTCGATGCAGTCGTTCAAGTTACATATTTTATTTTTAACATTGAATCCAGAATTTCCACCACCACATTTCCGAAGAAAAAGCGTTCTCATAGAAAACACAAATTGCATCAGTTCACGTTTTTACAATCCATTTTCTATTTTTTTTTTCTTTTTTTGCCTATCTTTTCATTCGGTTTACTTCTAACCTTTTTATTTATTTATTTTTTTTCATATTTATTACATGTGATTTTCCCATGTCCAAATGCGCTTTTTGTGAAGTGATCCTGTAACCAATTTCACTCTAGAAGACGGCCACGTTTGCTTTTATTTTCATATTGCAAAATGAAACTGGAACTATTTCTGAACCATTTAAATTAATTTATTAAGCATGAAACTATTTAAATTAATGTTTTTCCTTTTCTTCAAGCAGAGCACCCACAGATGTCTAAATAACTGCTGACCAGTGGACGGTATTCACATCACTGCTGTGTTTAAATTAACAAAATAATAACAATAATAATAATAATAATAATAACATTAATAATAATAATAACGCTCAAAAGCTTTATCTAGTCCTTAACAAAAAATGTGTGTCTGTCATGTTCACTATATTCAGGTTATTTTTGTTATATAGCGTTTATATTTCACTATTTTTAATTTAAAAAATTATTAAATTAATGAATTCGCATTAATGGAAAATAAAGCTAACCACTGATAATTTTAATAATAATACAATTTAATAAATAGATTATATAATAATACAATTTTGCGAAAATTAAGATAATTTTATTAAATAATAATAAGGCTATTCATTTTTATTATCTTTTAACTTAAACTCATTTCAATGGTTATTAGCTCCCGATTTGCGTTTCTTTCAGGCAAAAAGTAAAAGTGTCGTCTCATTCAATAGCTCCCAAATTAGAATATTTGTCATTAGATTGCATTTGATGCGTTTAAATTCAAAAATAAATTTTAAAATGAGTCATTATATAAGCGTAATTGATTTGAGATTTTTTTCTTCAACTACTATTTTTGTTAAATTTATTTTAGCTATAAGGATTGGTCCTATAAAAAACTTGTCATTGCAAAAGCTGTAGATATTATTAAGATGTAAAATAAATATAATCTGATTTAATAGCTTAATAAAAAGAATATTGCCCAGTAAAACTGGTGGCATTGAGCTCACAGGCTAAGCATACTAATTGTATATTATAGCCTTATATTTTCAAGGGTTAATTCCATAAAAAAAAAAAAAAAAAATTACTGGGGGGACAGCTCCCTCCACTTCCCCTTTTTATACTTAATCATTGAACCCCTTAAACTAATCACAGATATGATTTATCATATAAGAATTTGGAAAAAAAATGATAATTCTGCATGAAAAACCCATTTATATCAATTTAGAGGAGGGGCATGAACCCCCCGTTCCCCCCCTTTTATACTTATCCAATGAACACCTAATACTAATCACGGGAGTACATCATCAGAATGATCCTCCATCTGAATTTTGAACGAAAACTGATCATTCTGCATAAAAAAAACATTCTTATAAGCTAAGGGGAGGGGCATTAGCCCCCGTTCCCCCTGTTATATATATCGAATGAACTCCAAAAACTAATCAGGAAAGCGCCTTTTCAGAATATGCATACATAAAAATTTCAAGTGAATCGGATATTTTTATCATGAGTTATCGCGTTACGCACGTACATATATACAGAACGGGCGGGCACATAAGCTCTGAGGCTGTACTAGCCTGTGAGCTGTGACGAAGTAATGGATATTTTTTCACACCCCACTATTTTCTTTCGTTTTTACTTTTATTTTTATATTTATTTATTTATTGTATTTATTTTTTTTTTCGTATCAGTAAGTGTTGGCATAAAAAATATAGCAATACAAAAGTTTTAGTTAATATTACGTAAATTTATAAAGAAAATTATTTGGATTGGATATCTTGAGAATTTACTTGAAGTTATGAATTTTTTTCTTCCAAAAACACAATTTTTTTCGCTCATTTTTAAATTCATCATATGTCTGTCATGCATAAACTTCTTCGCTAATATAAACTTTATATCTGAGCAGAATTATACAGCTCATATTCAAAATATTAGAATAATTGAGAAAAAGTAATAAGAAAAAATTATTTGTCATTTATTTATTTTTTATACTAAGTAAATGCAATTAAATTTCTTATAAATTAAATCTGGAATGTTTAGATAAGATTTTAACATTTATAAAATATAAAATACAGCACAATAAATTAGGTATACAGCTTCCTTAAACACACCAGAATATTAGAATAAAATTTAGATTGGTTCAAAATATTAGAATATTTTATTTTACACAACAATATTACCTTATGAATATGAAGTAAATGGTAGTTAATATTTTGTAGCATCCCCTTTAGCTTTCATAACAGCGTACAATCGATCTTGCATATTATATACAAGGTGTTTACAAACATTTCTATCAATAGTAGCCCAAATAGACTTTATACGTGCCACTAACTCAGTTTTACTTGAAGGAGGATTTTCTTGAAGTTTTTTCTTCATTATACACCATAAGTTTTCGATGGGATTAAGATCTGGTGAATTTGGTGGCCAAGGAAGTACCTTAATGTTGCGTTGGTGGAACCAATTATTAGTTGACACCGAGGTATGCGGGGACGCTAAATCTTGTTGAAAGATGAAATCATCTTCAAATACATTTTCTGATGATGGAATCATGTAATATTCTAAAATTTCTTGATATATCAGAGAGTTAGCCTTTTCGTCGATGCATAACTTTCCAGTCCTTCTGCACTCATACAACCCCAAACCATGACACTAGCAGCAAATTTTACGGAACGTTTAAGGCATTCTTTATCAAATGCTTCTTGCTTCATTCTCCAAACTCGAATACCTTGATTACCATATGAAACACAAAACATACTTTCATCACTAAATAATATATTTTTCCAATCTTCATTGCTCCATAAACGTCTTGATTTACACCAATTCAATCTTATACGCTTTTGTCTTGCAGTCATGAGAGGTTTTGTTTTCGGTACACGAGATTCAAATTTAAATTTATGGAGACGTCTTAATGTTGTCGATGTAGAAACTTCAACTCCTTCTTCTTTCCATTTTCGGTGCAAGAATCGCACACTTTTAAAACGGTTTTTCTTAACTATACGCTTCAGTTTCCTGTCATCTCTAGCAGATGTTTTTGGTTTTCGGCCACCATTTCGGCGATTATTTTGAAATTTTCCAATTTTTGAATATTGTGTTAGTATTTTACTAACGCTCGATTGCGAACAATGTAAATAATTCGCTATAAAACATTGATTTTTACCGTGCCGATACAAATCAAACATACGAAGTTTAGTAGATTCAGGAATATCACTCACACGGCCCATTTTAAGACGAAAAAGAAACAAACTGCAAAAAAGAATACTGATTTTAAATAAAATATTCTGAATTTAATCAATGATGCCACCAGTTAAGAATTGGTAATAATTAAAGGAGAATTAATGTGAAATATTCTAATATTTTGAACCACTTGAATAAATATTCTAATATTTTGACTTTTCAAAATAATTTTTTTTGCAATTAATCTTTTCAAAAATGATATTAAATTTAAGATAACAAGTAAGTTTAATCAACAATAAGTTCTTAATAAAAATATCGTCTGCATATTTTCATTAAAAAACATTAAATTACCAAACGATATTTTCAATTTCTAAAAAAAGGTAATTATTCTAATATTTTGAATATGAGCTGTAGAAGTTATCGAGCCCATAAAAGAGTGATATATATGTGTGTGTATATATATATATATATATATATATATATATTGGTTATGCAAATTCAAACTGTATTCATTTTTTTAATTTTTATTTTTCTTTTAAATTCAAATGTTTTATTATATAGCCCTTATTGGTGATTGGAACTAATTTTTTTTTTTTTTTTTCATAGAATCTCTTTTTCCTTGTTCTTAATAATCCCCATATAAATTTTAAAGCCGTTCCGGTTATTAGAATTAGTTACAGAGAGCTCTAAATAACGTCAGTTAAAAAAAAAAAAAAAACACCCTGTCTGTATGTATATATATATATATATATATATAAACTTTTTTATTAATGATAGTTTTAGGGTCTGAGGGTAATTACTGGTGTAGACCTGCAAAAGGTTCAGAAATTCCAGCATGAGAGCGATCGCAAAAGGCATTATTTCATTCAAAATCTACCTAAAAAGAGGAGAAAGAAGTCTTCAAAGTAAAGCCGTTCATAAATAAAATTTTTATACAATTATTTTTCACTAACTAGTAAAAAAAAAGGGGGGGGGGGTTCTGAAATGTGTTTTTGTTTAGATAAAATTTAAATAACACAATATTCAACATTATATCCGAGTTACTTTGGTTTTATTTGTAAAAATATTTACATATATATATATATATATATATATTGCAATGCTGAAATGACATCATGTCTGTTTTATTGTTCTAAATTGGATAAATAAAAATTGTCATAAATACTAACAAGTTGGAAATTGCACGTGAAGCGTAGCAAATGAGGTGCGTTCGTACGATAACGAAGTTTTAAAAATATTCAGATCTTGATGATATAGTACTTTGATATAGTACAGTGGTCGAAATCTTTATGTTCCTGTAAATATGCAGGAAGTAAATTTATTATACTTCATTAACGTATATCTTATTCAAAAAATTCGAAGTAGTTTAATATAATTAAAACACGCCCCAAACAATGTTTTCCCGTATAACATGATTTAGTGTAATACATTTGTGTGGCCCTGTAATTTAATAATGAATATTCTTTGCATCACAGATTGTACAGAATGTATATTTTAGTACATACTTCAAAGATTCATGCTAATTCTATTATGTTCAAATGAGTTTAACACCATTAAAATGCATTTGAAAATTTTTTTCGCATTGATCGTAACGTAACGGAATGCTTTTGATTGTCCCTGTAATTGATCTATGCATTCGATTTTCATAACATTTGAAATGACTCGACAAAATTGTGTAATAAATATATGATTTAAATTTCAAACGATTAAAATGCATTTGAAACTTTTTTCCCCATTGACCGTAATGTAGCGGAATACTTTTGATTGTCCCTGTAATTGATCTATGCATTCGATTTTCATAACATTTGAAATGACTCGACAAAATTATCTAATAAATATACGATTTAAATTTCAAACGATTAAAATGCATTTGAAACTTTTTTCCCATTGACTGTAATGTAACGGAATACTTTTGATTGTCCCTGTAATTGATCTATGCATTCGATTTTCATAACATTTGAAATGACTCGACAAAATTATGTAATAAATATATGATTTAAATTTCAAACGATTAAAATGCATTTGAAACTTTTTTCCCCATTGTCTGTAATGTAACGGAATCCTTTTGATTGTCCCTGTAATTGATCTATCCATCCGATTTTCATAAAAATTGAAATGACTCGACAAAATTATGTAATAATTATGTATTTTAAATTTCAAACGATTCGGTTGGGTAGTTTTTGAGTTGTTATATGCGGACAGACGGACGGACAGACAGACGGACAGACAGACGGACGGACTGAGCGACAACAATAGGTGCTACGTATTTACATAATTACGAACGCACCTAAAAACGGAAAAAAGTATTCCTTTTGTGTACTTCTAAACACAATTAATATAAAGTATTAATAATTAATACCTAAAACTGACATAAAATTGTTCCTTTCTATTGTAATTAATAAAAAACATTAGTTATGCCTATTTATTAATTATTCTTTGTTCATACATTAAACAATGAAAATCAAACATTTAGATTTTTTATTATATACTGCCTTACTAATTATGAATACCTTTGAGTTCCGTTATGTTTAAACACATTATGTTAATGTGTATATTACTTGATAAGCCCAGGGTTCTCCCAAGTGGATCCACTTGAAAAAACCCAATAAAAACCCATTTTTGTTTTTTTTCAAATTTTTAGATTTTTCACAACTGTGTCATTATTTAATCTAAGGTATGAGAATGCAAAGATAAATGCCAATTTAAATATATTTCAAAAGAATCAGATTTAAAGGAATTGCAAAGCATTTATAAAAAAAAAACAGAGATGAGGTTGTAAAGAAGAAAGATTTTCATTACTGTACTTTAAAATGCATCCTAGTGCTTTAAATCTTAATGTATACTTAAAGATAGCCTTTGAAAGTTGAATCCCATTCTATTTGCTTGCATTGTTATAGCTTTTAAGATTAATCGTCCCATTTGTTATCCTGCTTCAATGTATGTTCAATAAAAGTGTTATGCAGTAATTTTCAACCAATAACAAATTATAACAAAAAAAGAATGTAAAAGATAAGTTTCCCTGTGGATTTTGTCAATTTTTTCCGTTTTTTACATTCAGTACAAACTATTTCTGCTTCAATTAAACAATATTTTTCTAAATATGATCTGGTTTGGAGCAAATTACGTAATCATTTAGGGGTTTATTAAGCTACAAAGCTAGTAAAAGTGTATTTTCATTTGTGATCAAAATTTACAAATGCCACTGACTTCTATGACAATCTAATTTTACATTTAATAGTCTTGTAGCATATTATTCAAAAATTTTCAAAAATATTATTATAAATTTCCTAATTTAAAAAAAAAAAAATAAGAAAAAAAAAATAAAAAAAAACTGTGTTTGATTTTTGAATTGAAGTGTATAAAATTAGCATGTTTAACTTAAGGCAGAATTTTTGCGATTTTTCCCATCCCAAAAAACTCAAGTGGCCTTTTTTCTGAAAAAATCCAAATGGGTTTTTTCAAAATTTTAACTTTAAATTATGTAAGTCTGTATATTTCTTAACATCAGTACACCATTTAAAGATTAGCCCCCTCCCCTTCCATGGAAAAAAAGTTAGGTCTCCCAAAGAAAATATTTTAAACAAATAATTTAATTTTCACCCCCACGGAGGGCAACCCACCCCATAGGGCCTATATCCCATGGCGTAGATAATCGGCCGACAAAAATACACTACACTACACTAACTTAATTTTCTTTAAATATCTTTCTATTAAAAAAAGGTGAATTTTATTTATTTATTTTTTTTTTTTTCTTCTTCTACGTGGTTGAAATAGGAATCTCCAAATTTTGGTACGAGATTTCACCATGTTATGGTGGCAAACACGAAAATTTGTTTCAAACTAGAGAAAAAATTTTTAGCAATGTACTTAAAAAAAAAAAAAAAAAAAAAAAAAAAAAAAAAAAAAAAAAATTGCAATCTACATCGAAAAAGTAAAAAATAATCACATTGAATATTGACTTCAGGTGTCCTATGCAAAAGAAATTCTTTGAAAATATTTAAATTTAAACGAGAAATCTGAAAACAACCTGCCCATTGGTTTAATGTTATATATCTGGTGTTTTCAATTGAATGAAGGGTCCTTTTTTAACTCTGTTATCAAGTAATTTTTACCATACACGTTTCTTTTAGTGTTGAAGTAGAAAAGAAAATAATATTTCTGAATTAAAGAGAAAATATTGAATTAAATAAGATGATAAACTATAGTAAAAATATCGAATCATTTTCGACATAATATACTTATATTATTACTTAGAAAGTTCAAGCGCCTAGTAAAATTGCATATTTGCATCACTCCAGATATTTTTTTAATGCCAATGTTGCCATTTCAAAGTCTGTTCGCTGATTAACTTTCGGCAACAATGTAGACGAAAATTGTAAACTCTTTACTTGGAAAAAGTTGTTGCGTTATTTCTTTGCTACAAGCATTTCTATATTTCAGCAATTATAGTTTCACTTTTTTCCTACTCTCAGCAAATTTTCACCATTCTTACGGAGGTCCTTTGCATGCTTATTGTTACTGCTTTCCATAAAAATTTCCATTTTACCAGTATCTGTTCTCCTAATTTACTCTCATGTACTTAATTCATGCGAAAACACGCACTTGAAACAGCTAATCCTCATGAAGATTTTTTTAAATATATTGTTTGCGTTTCAATATTATTATTATTATTATTATTATTATTATTATTATTATTATTATTATTATTATTATTCATTTTTGGCATTTATGGCTGGGGTTCTGCAATAGATAAGCAATTTTTTATTTTTCCTATTTTGCTTATGATTTTTTTTTTCTCTTTTGATACTAACACTTTCGGAGCCGGTTTTGAAAATTACGGTATACTGACAGAAAAAATTCTGAAAAAAAGTCGAATATTTAAAAAAAGACAGCTTCTTTGGAGATTAATCTTGGCTGGCCATCAAATACAAATAAATAAATAAATAAATCATTTAAAAATACGGAATTGCAAACGAGATATTAAGAAGAATTTTTTTTCTAAGGATTTTCATAAATGAATGTGCGTGAAGGGCTCTTAAGGGAACTGTCTAATTCTTCCGTGACTTTTATTACCTTTTAATGACAAAAGAAAAGAGATATCACCTGCGTATTTTTATATTATTTTTACTTATTTTCAATTACATGTTTAATTTTTTCTGCATAAAAAATAAATAACATGTCTTGAACGGCAGTGAGTACCTGTAGTTGTTTGTCGTAAAATTCCAGTCTGGAGGCGATTATTCTCCTCGTTCACCAAATTATGAAAGGGCATAAAATTATTTATCGCTTAAAGTAAATTTAGTTTAAAAAGTGATTTTTGACAAAATGTCCATCATTTCAACAAATCATCATATACTTTTGCTTCATTTTTAGGGTTTCGTTCATCTGACGAAACCCTATTCGTCTCTGTCCGTTGTCTGTCTGTCTGTCCGTCACACAGTCGGTACACGAAAACTACATATGCTAGAGAGTTCAAATTTTGTGTACTTATAGCTGAATACTTGTTGTCACACAGCAAATCATAGAATTTTGAAAAAGATTATTATTTTAATTAAAATATTAATTTTAATATCATCAGTTTGTGTTTTTTGTTGTTTTCTAATTACTCCATTGCTTTTACTTTTAAAAAAAATGGAATACTATTGTTGCCACAATAACAAAATTGGTGCTAAATACTACAAAAAAATCAATTTCTCAAATATAAATTGAGTTACAGCTTTCAAACCAAATGCATTTAAAAGTAAATTTTTTCTCTATACGATCGTATAAAAATTGAAAATGTACGATATTTGCAAGTATTAACTCTTTGATGTTTGAATCGCATAATAGCCGAAACCTCCCAATGCCCCGAGTCCCGTAATAGCTCGCCCCGTCTAGCTGGAAAGATTTCCGTTCACCCGTAAGTTGCAGGGCTATAGAAGATTTCTATATTAAGAGATTTTTTTTATTCTATAGTCCTGCGTAAGTTGGGGTTCGGAGACAGGAGGTGTGGTTCTTTGATGGATGGGGTTGACATTTCCGGACAACACAATAAGAAGGCAAATTTTTGGAATTTTACAACTAAATTCTCTTTGCTATCTCTGTGTATTTCAAAAATTGTTTCTTTTTCATTTGGTTTTTATTAATGGAAAATACAGGATACATTAAGTCATTATACAGAAAGTTCATGAGAATGCAAACTAAGCAAGGAATATTCAATTGAAAATACTGATTAGTTATTTAATTAATTAGAAAGAGGAAAATAATAACATAATGTGAAATAATTAGTTTTTGTATATTTCTGCATTGATATGTATTTTTATTTTTATTTTTATTTTCAAAATATTCATGTTTATAAAGTTTAATTCATTTTCCATTCATTTAATCATTTTATGGAAAAAATTATTTTCTTCCGTTTATTTTCCAACTTCACTTTATTATCGCATATCAATACATATTCACATACATTATTATAATAATTAGAAAATGATTATATCAGTTTAATAAGTTTAAAATTCTTAAATAAATCAGAGTTGTTATTAAATTACCAGTTTTAAAGTTTTGAATATACATGTAATGTAAAATACGTTGGTAAAACACAAATTAAATCTAATGAAAAATTAAACACAATTTTTATAATATATGAAGAATACACAAATAAATTTGGAACGTAAAAAAAAGGGGGGAGGCACACAGTATGTACATCTACTGAAAATTATTGAACTCTTTATTATTCATTTTTACTTTTTCAATGACAAAAAAAAAGTCAATCCGAATTTGTTTTTAAATTTATTAGTGAAATAGTAAAAATGAAGTATAAAGAAAGTCAGATATGCTGTATATTTATCTAAATGTGCTTTCTAAAATAGGCGAAATATAAATGATGTCTTTTCATTTTCGTTTCTAAATGAATCACGGAAAAAATCACCCCGGTAAAAATCTCCCAGGTAAAAATCTCCCCCGGAAAAAATCTCCCCACAAAGAAAGGTAACCGAAAAATAAGGCTTTTTTTTTTAATTAAGATTGAAACAGCCCACACATATGAATAACAAAGATTTGATGACTTTGATTATGGCAATTATAATTTCAAGTAAATCATGTGCTAATCACGTGTATTTGTACTGGAAACAATTACGGCAGTAAAACCTCCATATGAAAAAGGTCCTAGTTCCATGACTATCGCAAGGGCAAACGTTAACTTTTGAAGATAGATTGCCCTCTGAAAATCTAATTTTAAATATATTCTGAATTAAATTATTGCTGCAAATTATTTTAAAATAGTTTCTGAATCATAGGGGACTTATAGCTATCAGGAATCTAGGAAAAAAAAAGTGACCGGAAAAAAAGTTACCGGGAAAAAGTGACAAAGAATTGATTTTGGGGATTTATTATTGATTTTGGGGATTCATTGCTTAATTATGAAAGGGGGATCGGGGAGGGGGGCTCATAGTTTAGGTAAATGGGTTTTTCATGCTGAATTAACTGTTTTGGTTCAATTTTTGGGTATACGTTCATCCTGAAAAGACGCTTGCCTGATTAGCTTTGGGAAGGTACAATTATCCCCCCCCCCCCATCCGTCCTCAATTTGATGAATGGGTTTTATGCAGAATTGTCCAACGTGTGTCAAATTTGCATATAGGTTCTTTTCGATAAGGCTTATATATAGCATATAATGCCTGAAGAGATTTAGGAATTCTAATGGTTAAGTATAGAGAGGGAACGGGGGATAACCTTTCTAAAATTAAATTAATAACTTTTTACGCATAATTATCCGATTTGCTTAGAATTTTGGACATAGGTTCATTATGATAAGACGTATCTCTGATTAGTTATGGGGTTCTTCTGCTTATTATAAAGGGGGGGGACGAGCAATTGAGTCCAGGACAAAATCCCCACGGACAAAATCCCCACGGTCAAAATCCCCACGGACAAAATCCCCAACGGACAAAATCCCCACGGACAAAATCCCCATGTGTATTTAGAATTGTAAGACTATCTTACAAAACATATTTTCGCTGATAAAGATTTTAATAAAAGTAAAATTAGTCCAACTAAAGAATTTTGCGCATCTTACACATTTTTTTTTAATATAGAAAGAAAAATAATTTCATTCATAAATAACATATTAGATAACGCAGAGAGTAATCCCCCATAGTTTGATGGTCCCAAAATTGAGCAAATATACAACTTATATATTTCAGGTATACGCATAAGAAGCTGTCTCATTTACGTGAAATCAGCCATTTGCTAATGTTAATTCTATGAAGATATATTTTAAAGATATCTCATTTGCATTTCAGTATTTCTCCCTTTCTTCATTTATTTGCTTATTATATTGGATAGCTGAGTTCGATCTCCTGTTTTTTCTATTTTGATTGCAAGGTTTTTTATGAGGATGCTTTCGTCTAAGAAACTGGTTTAAAAAATAAAAGCATATTTAAAAAAAAAAAATTGGCATTAAATTTTGAAAAGGTAAAAAACGGCACTGGCAGAGATTGACCTCAACTATTCAGCGATAAAACTCACCTAAAAATATTGAAATGCAAACAAGATTTTTTTTTTCGATTTTTTCAACTAGAATTAATATTTACGAGAGGGTATTTTCGCATAAGTACCTATATGGATAGCTGAGATAGATCTGTACAAAGGCCATTTCCCCCCCCCCCTTTTTTTTTTTTTTAGGTGGGTTTGTAATTATGTAAGTATGTAACACCTATAGTAGTCGTTCAGTCCGTTCGTCCACATGTAATAACACAAAAAAATACCCAACCGAATCGCTTGATATTTAAAATATATAATTCTTGTATAATTTTGTCGAGTCATTTCATGTTTTATGAAAATTGAATGTTTAGTTCAATGACAAAGATAATCAAAACATCATGTACGCTAATGGCACCTGGTGCATGTAAAATCCGTCGTGGGTGCAAAGTCCTCCAAGTTACCTATGAATTATACCTCTGGAGGTGCCTTGCCAGGTGAAGGTCTCGTCATCTGATCAAGGCTCTAAATTACGAGACCATCTTGCGAAGCCATGTGCAGTTCATCATTTATTGCCGCTTCGCGGCAATTAGGCGGTCGTCCGCCCCGATACCAGGTATCTAACATGTTAAGCTGAGATTATTAACTCGGCAGGTAGGGGCCTGGTCATCGGTTAGAAAGAAAGAAAGAGGATAATCAAAAGCATTCCGTGGGAAAAAATAGTTTCAAGTGCATTTTAATGACGTTATACTACCGTAATTTATGGAAGAAACGCCGCACCCGGTGTAATCGCCGCACCCTCAAATATTGACATCATTTTGAAAAAAATCGGCGTAATCGCCGCACCCGTCGTAAACGCCGCAGTCAAAAGGAATTATTTTGCCTTATTAAGGAGGCGATAACATACCTAAAATATCGCATAAATACGGCAAAAAACTGAATTATTAGACTAATTAAATTATTAAAATAACTAATTGTCAAAAAAAATATGTAGGAATAAAATATTTATATTACAGAACCAATTTTCCGGAACTTTCGGATCCGGAATTTTTTCCTGAAATTTTTTTGATATGTGGATTTTTTTTCACTTTAAATACATACTGTAAAATCTTGAAAACACTGCTCCCATTTTGAACAATTTTCATTTTTCGAAATGTATATCAGTTTGTAAGCCCGCCACCAAAAATATTTTCTCTTTTAACAATAATAAAAAAGAAAAAAAAAATCCAAGCACAATTCCTTTCTGCGTAACTAAACGTATCTATGGAGAGCAGATGATCGTAAGGCCCAAACACATTTGACCACTTCTTGGAGTTCGGTGTCGGTTCGTTTGTTGTGGTGATACGGTGTTTTTTATCTTAATGAATTTTGCAGGAAAGGAATAGTTGTCCGGCAAAAGTAAAATTTTTCCGTCGAGTGGATTGTTTATCTCTTGATTCTTTTGTTCGCTCCTTTCCGTTTTATTATGAAGAAAACGCAAATTGATCCTATACAAGACTTCACCACTTTTTTCCAGGAATTCAGTTGAAGGAAAGAGTATTGCAATCTGAACTCATCTTTATTCCGATAATGTTGACTTTCGAGAAACCTCAGACCACTTGTTTTTCTTTAGAGTTATTTTGTACTGGACCTTTTTGCAGGGTGCTGTAACTTTTGAATAACTTATTATATTTTAATAAAAAATTATTACACAGCCTAATTTACTATTATTGCAACGTGCTGAAAATTTGAACGAAATCGGTAAATTATCAGAGAAGATATCGATTTTTTTTTAATAATAAGAAAGAAAACACTGTTGCTTATCGTTTCTTTCTGTTTTCTTTTTCGTTTGTTTGCAGATCATTAACATCGCGATTTTGATGACACATTCACGGGGTCCTTTTAAATATAAAAAGAATAGAATTCAAATAATTTCTCATTTTTTCCTTTATTGGACTTTTTTTTTAACTTTTTGGAACATTTTTTCCCCAAACGTTTATGAAATATGTCTTAAAGTGTACCAATAAATATGGGTTATCGGTTGTCATAAGAACGGAAATTACAAAATCTCGCACTTATGGTTGGATAATACAGAGCCGTGCGAAAGGGGGGGGGGGGGGCAAGTGGGCGATCCCCCCGGACGCAAAAATTAAAGGGGCGCCAAATTTACACCAACAACGTCATTTTCGAGGGATTAGCATCAAGTTGGGAGGAAAGGGGACGTCAAATTGAAATTTTGCCCTGGGAGCAGTTTTTTCTTCGTACGCCCCTGGCGAAGGGGGGGGGGGAGGCGTCCCGGGCGCGGAAATTTAAGGGGCGCTAAATTTATACCACCAACGTCTTTTTTTGCCTATTGCAAGAAAAAAATTGGGAGAAGGGGGCGCCAAGTTCTAACTTTGCCCTGGGCACAATTTTTTCTTCGCACGCCCCGGGATAAATAATAAAAAAAATTTTAAAAATATGCAAGTCATCATAAGAATGAGAACTGGAAAATCTTGCATTAACAGGGGATCGAAAATATCGGATGGAAAATACTGTAGTTTTCGTGACTGAACTAAAACATACCAACAAAAGAGACATTTAAATTGTGAAATTCAGAAAAACTGGCTTTCCAATACTTAGTTTCTACAATGAAGTGCAATAAAAGCAAGCATCTATTGTCCCTTCCTGCTTACTCCTGTCACCGTATTTCTTGGAAAAGGGTGACTCATGATGTATTGCATTTGTTGATTTACGATCGGTAACATCGCGATCACGGAAAAAAAAAAGGAAGGAAAAAAAAGTGATTTTTTTCTTTTGAAACACTGAATAATTTGCTCAAAATTTTCGTAAACGCCGCCCTGGTGTAAACGCCGCATGTATGAAAATTTCAACTTTTAAACTCGTAAACGCCGCGGCGTTTATTCCATAAATTACGGTAAGTTTTTTTTCTACAAATACAACTTATTGATTTACGATAACTTGAATTTTATGCATTTTTATTGTCATTAAAAACGGAAAAAACGCTTTTTTGTCTGAATGTTATACGTGAAAATAAATATCTTCTTAACTATGTTTTTTTTTTTATTATTATTAATTAACATTAGATATTCCATGGAACATTTTGAAAGAGCTAACAAAATTTGGGGCGGCAGTTTCCACCTACCCATTTAAATCAGAAGTCCTTTTTTTCGCAGTAAATACTTTAAGCATCCTTTGTTTAAGGAATTTTAGTTAATTATGATATTTAATTTGTATTTATTACGTTGAATATGTTATAAGATGTATGCTAGAGGAATACAGCCTATGTAGTTTTGTATTGTGATTATTTTCGATAAAGTTTACCATGGCTAAATTTACATTCAGAAGATTTTTTGGAGAAAAAACTCTTTAAGGCAATTCTCCATACAATGATGGATTGTTTATCCTTCGAGCGCAATTCATACCGGTAAAATCAAAGTTGTAGGCGCAGTTTATGATCTCCTTTCCTTCATTTATTCGACATAAGCTGATGTCAATTCATTTTACCTCATCATTATACTACATGCTACATGCAATGGTAAAATGATAATAATATGAAAAGTTGCCTTTCCAATAATAGGAAACATTACAAATGTAACTGTAAAGTTCTTTTAAAAGTTTCTAGGAATTCTCTTTTTATGTAAGCTTCGAGTTTTTCAAAGAATGAAAATATTTCACTTTGTTATTTTGTTATCTTGAGTGTCTGTTTATTATTATCTTGAGTCTTTTCTTTCCTTTATATTTTACCTTAAATTAATAAAATAATTTCAAAAGGCTTTCACAGGGGTCTAAATCTTAACATTTAGAACAATGGAACTTTGGTGGTCCTTGTTCGTTTTCATATTTTTCTAAATTATTTCTTAATTAATTTTAATTACTTTTATTTAAGAGCGTCCGGCACACATTTTTAAATAATTTTTTATTTATTGAGTTAAAATTTTGATTTTTTTTTTTTTTTATCTTTAATTAAATAATTTGTAAACAAAATCACATGATGAAACTTCTCAAAATTTAAAAAAATAATAAAAATGTGCGGTAAATTGAAATCGATATAAATATTATTTGTAGAGTTTCAATTATTTTCATTGAAACAAACAGGAATATAAATGCTTTAATTTTCATTCAGCATTTTTAAAAATGTTAATTTAAAAACAAAAAATTAGAAGTATTTAAAATAAAAATTTGAAAAAATAAATAAAACTTAAAAAAAAAGTCATATTCTTAAAAGTAAGATTTTTAAATCAGATTTTTTGTTAAATCAAAATTAAAGTAAAACAACTGAAAAAGACATGTTCAAGTTTGAACGATTTATCTCTAACGGTTCTTGATTTATAACAATTTATGTAAGACAAATGGGGGAATAAGCCCATCATGAAGAAAATAGCACTTTCACATGAAGTCGTTTCCATATCAACCATTGCTGGAAAGCGCTAGATTTTGAAACCAAAACAAAATTTAATATTTCCTGTTCCAATTAAGAGCCCACAATAGTCACAGAAAAATTACTCAAAAAGACCCGGATGACCATGTAAAGTCTATGGGAGCGTTCTTTTCTAATATCTCGCTCAAATTTTAATATTTTTACATGATTTTTTTTTGCATAGGCTAGCTTAGGACGATCTACAACCGGGCTAGTTTTTACTTTTTCAATTTTGGTTTTAGATTTAAAAAAAAAAAAATATTTTAACTTTCAAAACCAGTTTAAACCGGTTCTGAAATTGAAACTATCATAATATAAAAAATATATGAGCAAAATCGAAAAAGTAAAAACTAGCCCGGTTGTAGATCGTCCTAAGCTAGCCTATGCAAAAAAAATCATGTAAAAATATTAAAATTTGAGCGAGACATTAGAAAAGAACGCTCCCATAGACTTTACATAATCATCCGGGTCTTTTTGTGTACTTTTTCTGTGACTATTGTGGGCTCTTAAGATAGAAATATGATTTAAACGTCATTTTAAGCTGAAAAAGGCTTTATTTATTTATTTATTTATTTATTTATTATTATTTTGGAAATTTTGAAGATTTTCGCGTCTTGAATCCCCTTAGACTAGTTTAATACTGTTTAAGAGGAATCTAGGAAAAAAAAGTAACATAAACAACAAAAGCGGAAAAAAGTGACATGGAAAAAAAGTGACAAGGAATTGATTTTGGGGATTCATTGACCAGATGGGGGGGGGGGGGGCTCTTAATTTAGGTAAATGGGTTTTTCATGCTGAATTAACCGTCTTGATTAAATTCTTGGATAAGTTCATATTGAAAAGACGCTGGCCTAGTTAGTTTTAGGAAAGGACTATTATTCCCCCCCCCCTCCCTCCATCCGTTCTAAATTAGATAAATGGGTTTTTATGCAGAATTATCGTAAGTGTGTGAAATTTTGGATATATGTCCTTTCTGATAAGACATACCTTTAATTTTCATTCAGCATTTTTAAAAATATTAATTAAAAAAAAAGTATTTAAAATAAAAATTTGAAAAAAAAATGTCTATAATGCCTGAAGAGTTTTGGAAGTTTAATGGTTCAGTATATAAGAGGAACGGGGAATAACCTCTCTTAAATTAAATTAATAGCTTTTTACGGAGAATTATACGATTTGCTTGAAATTTTGGATATTGGTTCATTATGAAAAGACGTATCTGATCAGTTTAAGGGCTCTTTTGCTTATTATTAGTTATTATTATTTTTGCTTATTTTGCTTAGGAGGGAACGGGAAATTATCTCACAATTGCCCGTCAATTGACACAAAATTATATTTTACAATTGTCACAAAATTATATTTTACGAATTTCATCTAATTTAGAGATGTTTTCGGTATACATATACCTCGATTTATCTTTTACAATGATTTTTGTAAATGCTCATGCGTTATACTTGAACTTTCTCAAAGAGCATTCGAAAAACTTTTATTTTTAAACTGAAATTTTCCAATTTAAGTCTGCAGTTTTTAATGAGCACTTGAAAAGCGTCTCCAAAGTTTTGTCCTATATGTCTTTGTTGCAATACAATTTACAGTCACGTATTCCGCCAATGATGACTAATGATAATTATCAACATTGAAATTTACACACAAACACAAAACAAACCTAATTATTTATTGTAATAGCAGAAATTAGGGTATTCTAAAGTTAGTTAAACTTCTATCTGAATTTTAAAATGCAATTGATCTGCTAAGGGTAAACGGAAAAAAAGTGACCGGGAAAAAAAGTGACATAAACTAAAAAAGCGGAAAAAGTGACACGGAAAAAAGTGACAAGGAAAAAAAGTGACAAGGAAAAAAGTTACCGGAAAAAAAGTGACAAGGAATTGATTTTGGGGATTGATTATTGATTTTGGGGATTGATTATTAATTTTGGGGATTGATTATTAATTTTGGGGATTCATTGGTTAAATATGAAAGGGGGATCGGGGGGGGGGGCTCATAGTTTAGGTAAATGGGTTTTTCATGCTGAATTAACTGTTCTGGTTCAATTTTTGGATATACGTTCATTCTGAAAAGACGCTTGCCTGATTAGTTTTGGGAAGGGACGATTACCCCCTCCCCCCCCCCCATCCGTCCTCAATTAGATGAATGGGTTTTTACGCAGAATTATCCAGCGTGTGTCAAATTTGCATATAGGATCTTTTCGATAAGGATTATGTATAGTATAAAATGCCCGAAGAGTTTCTAGGAGTTTAAGGGTTAAGTATAGAAGGGGAACGGCGGATAACCTTTCTTAAATTAAATTAATGGCTTTTTACGCATAATTATCCGATTTGCTTAAAATTTTGGACATAAGTTCATTATGATAAGACGTATCTTAGATTAGTTATGGGTTCTTCTGCTTATTATAAAGGGGGGGGAAGAGCAATTCTCACCCTCAAACTAGATAAATATGTTTTTATGCAGAATTATCCCATGTATTTCAATTTTAAACATAGGTTCTTTCTGGTAAGGTGAATTCCGGAATAGTTTTAAGGATTTAATGGCTAAGTATAAAGGGGAGATTGAGGAAACCCCTCTTAAATTAAATAAATGGCTTTTTATGCAGAATTACCCGATTTGCTTCGAATTTTGGACATGGGTTCATTATGATAAGACGTATTTCTGATCTATTGGTAATTAAAAGGGAGGGCGGGTGATTACTATACCCACCTTAAATTACATTTTAAAAAAATTATGCACACTTATCCGATGTATTTCAAATTTTGCATATAGGATCTTTCTCATAAAGTGAATTCCTGAATAGTTTTATGGGTTTAATGGAGGGGGAACGGGGGATAAACCCCCTTAAATTAAATAAATGGCTTTTTACGCAGAATCATCCGATTTACTTCAATTTTTGGATGTATATTCATTATAAGAAGGCGAATCTCGGATTAATTATGGGGTTCTTTTGATAATTAAATAGGGGAAGCGGGCGATTAATCCTCCACTCTTTAAATAAAATAAATTGTTTGTTTTTTCTTTCACAACTATTTAACGTAGTTCAAATTTTGGATATTGATTCTTCCTGATAAAGTGAATCCCTGAATAGTTTTAAGGGTTTAATGGCTAAGTATAGAGCGATGAACGGGGGATAACCCACAATTAATCAGGATTTCGCCTAATCATAATGAACGCCCAATCAAAATTTGAATCAAATCAGATAATTCTGCATAAAAAGCCATTTATTGATTTAAGGCGGGGGGGGGGGGTATCATCCGTTCCCCCAGTGTTTACTTAGCCATTAAACCTTTAAAGTTATTCCGGGATTCACTTTATGAGAAAGAACATATATCCAAAATATGAAATATATCGGATAAGTGAGCATAAAAAACAATTTATCTAATTTAAGGGTTGGGGGGGATAATCACCCTCCCCAATTTTTAATTGGCAAAATAACCCCATATGTAATCAGGGATACGCCTTATCATAATGGTTCTATAATACAAAATTTGAAGCAAATCTGATAATTCTGCGTAAAAAGTAATTTAATTTAAGGTGAGTTATATTCTATTCCCCTTCTATACTTAGATATTAAATCCTTAAAACTATTCAGAGATCCACCTTATCAGAAAGAGCCTATATTTAAAATTTGAAATGCATGGGATAATTCTGCACAAAAACCTATTTTTCTAGTTTAAGGGGGATATAATTGCTCGCCCCCCTTTATAATAAGCAGTAGAACCCCATAACTAATCAGAGATACGTCTTATCATAATGAACCTATGTCCAAAATTCTAAGCAAATCGGATAATTATGCGTAAAAAGTTATTAATTTAATTTTAGAAAGGTTATCACCCTTCCCTCTCTATACTTAACCATTAGAACTCCTAAATCTCTTCAGGCATTATATACTATATATAAGTCTTATCGAAAAGAACGTATACGCAAATTTGACACACGTTGGACAATTCTGCATAAAAACCCATTCATCTAATTGAGGACGGAGGGGGGGGGGGAGTAATCGTACCTTGCCAAAACTAATCAGGCAAGCGTCTTTTCAGGATGAACGTATTCCAAAAATTTAACCAAAACAGTTAATTCAGCATGAAAAACCCATTTTCCTAAACTATGAGCCCCCCACCCCGATCCCCCTTTCATACTTCAGCATTGAATCCCCAAAATCAATAATAAATCCCCAAAATCAATTTTTTCTCATTTTTTTTCCGGTAACTTTTTTTCCTTGTCACTTTTTTTCCGCGTCACTTTTTTTCCGTGTCACTTTTTTCCGCTTTTGTAGTTTATGTCACTTTTTTTCCGATAACTTTTTTCCGGTCACTTTTTTTCCTAGATTCCTGCTAAGTCATATCTTGTTTGAAAACAACCAAAAACCCGATTTTAGCGATTGACTAGCAGGTTTACAGTTACATTTTCCTGCTCCCATTTCTCCATTTTTTCATATATCTTTGGATGCAGCAAAATGATAAAACTACGATTTGATTCGATTTTCATAAAATTTTACACGAATCAACAAAAATTTGCAACGAGATTATCTGTATTAAGTTTCAAACCATTCGGTTGAGTTATTTTTGAGAAAACTGGCCGACCAGACGATGACTTTAGGGATTATAGGTGCTACGTAATTATATAATTACGAACACACTTTCCAATCTAAACTGCTTATTTTCTGATTTATTTTTAAATCCATTTTTGCTCTCAAACGCATCAAACTGGCAAATTTCCTTATTTAGAGACTACACAATGTAACGTGCTTGTCAATTTTTTTTTTTATATAAATGTGAAAAATATTGCAAAAATGTTATCAAAGTTGGCGTTTTGAGCCGAAGCTGAAGAAAAAAATGGTCATACTGAGAAAATGTTTATAAATCAAATTCTAATAAATTGAACGAAAAATGAAATTACACGACCTCTTATAATCTCTTCAAAAATCACCTGAGCAAGTTTCATGTTTTTACTTTAAAAAATGAGTTTGAAAATTTCAAGCTGTTGAGGTTGGAAAATTTTTTTTTCGAATATACCATTAACTCTTACAATTCTAATATCACTTTCCAAGTTACATATTTTTTAGCTTAAAAATAATAGCACAAATAATAGTATTTCTTTTCAATTAAAAAAAAATCATTTACGCATGAATATTAAGAAGAAAGAAACTATAAATATATAGTTGAATTATTATATGCTAAAAGACTTATATAGAGAAATTTGATCAAATTTAGAATGATAATTTAAAATGTCTTATTTTAAACAATTTTATTTTGTATCATGTAAATCATAACTAATCAGAGATACGCCTTATCATAATGAATCTATATCCAAAATTTGAAGCAAATCGGATAAGTCTGCGTAAAAAGCCATTTATTTAATTTAAGAGGGGTTATCCCCCGTATCCCCCTTTATACTTAGCCATTAAACTCTTGAAACTATTCACGGATTCTCCTTATCAGAAAAAACCTATATTTAAAATTTGAAATACATCGGAAAATTCTGCATAAAAACCGATTTATCTAATTTGAGAGAATAATCGCTCCCCCCCCTTATAATAAGCAAAAGTACCCCATAACTAATCAGAGATACGTCTTATCATAATGAACATATATCCAAAAATCCAAACAAATCGGATAAATCTGCGTAAAAGACTATTAATTTAATTTAAGAGATGTTATCCCCGGCCCCCCCCCCTCTATACTTAGTGGAAATCCGTGCGTTACTTACTGAGATATAATTGTTGCATAAATTGTAAAAAAAGAAAAAAAAATGCAGCATAACAGCATCACTTGTTAAGAGATTTACACCAAAAACAAATTGGCATCAATTTTATCAGGAATTACCTGAATATAAATTTTCTTCAAGTTCCGTGTTTTAGTTCTTGAGATACAGCGCCCACAAAAGTTACGTCGCATACAGTCAGACAGAGTCACAAATTTATAACACAGACATTTTGTAAAAAACCTGTTTTTTGGAATCTCTGACCCCTAAAACGTTAAAAACCGGCATTCAAAAATTTTCATGAATCTAATACTTTCTTGTTATAAAAATAGAAAAAAATAAAACATTAATTGTGACCTTTTTTAAACATTTCTTTTAGACATCTTATAAAAAGCACAAGGTAAGCAAAATAGAAGCTTGCAAAGACATGTTCGATTCGTGTCAACCATTCTATCACTTTTCCTACTACTATCCTTCTAGTAATATTTCTTGAAGTTGTGGCCATTTATTTATGATAATCTGTATATAGAAATGAGTAGTACTGGATGCATAATTTATGCATACGTATAATATGTATGAAGTTTAGCACTTCCACATTTGCCACTTCCACATTATTTACAAAAGATTCTATGATTCATCGGGGGATCATTCCCGAATAATCGTGCCTCCCCCCCCCTACCCCAAACTCAAAAGTACATTTTTACGCTCCCCTCGCCTCTTCTCTCCACAGAGTACTAAAAATGCTGAAATAAATCAAAAATCATCCTCAAGTGATGTTAAAAATCTGGTTTTTCTAAAATTGTGCCAGAAAGACTATTATAGATTGTATACTCCCTCATCGGACAAATTAAAACAATCATTATATTTTTGAAAAGAAATCCCGTATAATTTTTTAAATATTAATACTTTTAGAAACGAGATTTTAAATTTAAATTAAATATGAAACATTAGACAGACATGAATACATTTAAAAATCAATTAAATAATAATAAAAAAACGTATCAATTAAAAATTATCAATTAAAAAATATTCAATTTTAAAGCTTAATTGCTTTTTAAATGCATTCAAATCTGCCTAATGTTTCATATTTAGTGTAAACAGTCTTTTATTTCTTTAAGAAATATAAAATATTTATCACATAACTTACATTTTCATTTTTCAACTAAGCTTTAAAATGTTTTTTTAATGTTTGGAGGTCTTTTTGTAAAAGAAACTTGGGCAAAATAGAGCTTTTATTCAAAAAAGAGGGGATTTTGTCCGGTGGAGATTTTGTCCGAGGGGATTTTGTCCGCGGGGATTATGTCCGCAACCCCGAGCAATTATCTCCCCCTCAAACTAGATAAATAAGTTTTTATGCAGAATTATCCCATGTATTTCATATTTAAATATAGGTTCTTTCTGGTAAGGTGAATTCCGGAATAGTTTTAAGGATTTAATGGCTAAGTATAAAGGGGAGATGGAGGAAACCCCTCTTAAATTAAATAAATGGCTTTTTATGCAGAATTATCAGATTTGCTTCAAACTTTGGATTATAGAACCATTATGATAAGGCGTATCCCTGATTACATATGGGGTTATTTTGCCAATTAAAAATTGGGGCGGGTGATTATCCCCCCCCCTTAAATTAGATAAATTGTTTTTTATGCTCACTTATCCGATATATTTCATATTTTGGATATATGTTCTTTCTCATAAAGTGAATCCCGGAATAATTTTAAAGGTTTAATGGCTAAGTAAACACTGGGGGAACGGATGATACCCCCCCCCCTTAAATTAATAAATGGCTTTTTACGCAGAATTATCTGATTTGATTCAAATTTTGATTGGGCGTTCATCATGAAAAGGCGAAGTCCTGATTAATTGTGGGTTATCCCCCGTTCATCGCTCTATACTTAGCCATTAAACCCTTAAAACTATTCAGGGATTCACTTTATCAGGAAGAACCTATATCCAAAATTTGAAATCCGTTGAATAGTTGTGAAAGAGAAAAAAATTATTTAAAGAGTGGAGGATTAATCGCCCCCTTCCCCTATTTAAATATCAAAAGAACTCCATAATTAATCAGAGATTCGCCTTCTTATAATGAATATACATCCAAAATTTGAAGCTAATCGGATGATTCTGCGTAAAAAGCCATTTATTTAATTTAAGGGGGTTTATCCCCCGTTCCCCTTCTATACATAGCCATTAAACCCATAAAACTACTCAGGAATTCATTTTATGAGAAAGATCCTATATCCAAAATTTGAAATACATCGGATAAGTGTGCATAATTTTTTTAAATCTAATTTAAGGTGGGTATAGTAATCACCCGCCCTCCTTTTTAATTACCAATAGAACCCCATAACTAATCAGAAATACGTCTTATCATAATGAACCCATGTCCAAAATTCGAAGCAAATCGGATAATTCTGCATAAAAAGCCATTTATTTAATTTAAGAGGGGTTTCCTCAATCTCCCCTTTATACTTAGCCATTAAATCCTTAAAACTATTCCGGAATTCACCTTACCAGAAAGAACCTATATTTAAAATTGAAATACATGGGATAATTCTGCATAAAAACTTATTTATCTAGTTTGAGGGGGAGATAATTGCTCGCCCCCCCCCCTTTATAATAAGCAGAAAAACCCATAACAAATCTAAGATACGTCTTATCATAAAGAACTTATGTCCAAAATTTTAAGCAAATCGGATAATTATGCGTAAAAAGCCATTAATTTAATTTAAGAAAGGTTATCCTCCGTTCCCCCTCTATACTTAACCCTTAAACTCCTAGAATCTCTTCAGGCATTTTATACTATACATAAGCCTTATCGAAAAGATCCTATATGCAAATTTGACACACGTTGAATAATTCTGCGTAAAAACCCATTCATATAATTGAGGACGGATGGGGGGGGGGGGGGGTAATCGTCCCTTCCCAATACTAATCAGGCAAGCATCTTTTCAGGATGAACGTATATCCAACAAGTTGGAAATTGCACGTGAAGCGTAGCAAATTAGGTGCGTTCGTACGATAACAAATTTTTAAAAATATTACTTTCATATATCAATCTCATAAAATTGCAAATAGTGAATTACAATTAAAACGCTCATCAAACAATGTTCTACCTATACCATTATGTAATGGAATACTTTTGTGTGGCCTTGTAAATCAATAACAAATGTTCTTTGCACCACAAATTATGTAAGGTGTATATTATAGTATGTACTTTATAGTTGTATATAAATGTTATTAAGTTCCCATGAGTGTAACACGATTAAGATGCTTGAACATTTTTCCCACTTGAAACATTTTTTTCCCATTGACCGTAAAGTAACGGAATACTTTTGATTGTCCCTGTAATTGATCTATGCATCCGATTTTCATAAAATTTGAAATAACTCGACAAAATTATGTAATAGTTATGTATTTTAAATTTCAAACGTATAGAATATATTTGAAACTTTTTCCCCATTGACCATAATGTAATTGAATACTTTTGATTGCCCCTGTAATTAATCTATGCACACGATTATCAAAAAATTTGAAATAACTCGACAGAATTGTGTAATAATTGCGTATTTTAAATTTCAAACGATTAAAATGCATTTGAAACTTTTTTCCCCATTGACCGTAATGTAATGGAATACTTTTGATTGCCCCTGTAATTGATCAATGAATCCGATTTTCATAAAATTTGAAATGACTCGACAAAATTATGTAATAGTTATGTATTTTAAATTTCAAACGTATAGAATATATTTGAAACTTTTTCCCCATTGACCATAATGTAATTGAATACTTTTGATTGCCGCTGTAATTGATCTATGCACACGATTATCAAAAAATTTGAAATAACTCGACAGAATTATGTAATAATTGCGTATTTTAAATTTCAAACGATTAAAATGCATTTGAAACTTTTTTCCCCATTGACCATAATGTAATGGAATACTTTTGATCATCCCTGTAATTGATCTATGCATCCGATTTTCATAAAATTTGAAATGACGCGACAAAATTATGTAATAATTATGTATTTTAAATTTCAAATGATTCGATTGGTTAGTTTTTCCGTTGTTATATGCGGACAGACGGACGGACGGACAGACGGACGGACTGAACGACCACTATAGGTGCTACGTATTACATAATTACGAACGCACCTAAAAATTGAACCAAAACAGTTAATTCAGCATGAAAAACCCATTTACCTATACTATGAGCCCCTCCCCCGATCCCCCTTTCATACTTAACCAATGAATCCCCAAAATCAATAATAAATCCCCAAAATCAATTCCTTGTCACTTTTTTCCGGTAACTTTTTCCTTGTCACTTTTTTTCCGCGTCACTTTTTTTCCGTGTCACTTTTTTCCGCTTTTGTAGTTTAGGTCACATTTTTTCCGATAACTTTTTTCCCGGTCACTTTTTTTCCGTTTACCATTTTATCGAAGAAACGTCACAGCCTTTACGAATTCGATTTTTTCCCCCAGATGAACGCATTTATTATTGTTTTATTTTGCGCGCATAAAATTTGTGTAAATTAAAAATTAAAAAAATAATTAAAAATTTAAATTTAATTATTATTAATTCAAAAAATGTATATGAAGACAGAAGCAACTTTACTTATATATGTAAGCTGTTGATGAAGAGAGGTGAAAAAATCAATAAATTACATTTTCTTTTAAATTAGCCCTCCCCCCCCCTCCTTTCACACACAGAAAATCCGACTTTCCCAAACATCTCTAGATTTTATCACATATTTTTTTGCTACCTCCCCTAAAATAAACCCCTCCCTCACCTCAAAAGATAGATAACGAAAAAGATTGAGATATAAGAGATTTTGATCACGTGACAAACACGTTTTTACCCCTGTTTGTGTGATTATTCATCTTACGCGAGGAAATTTAATTCAAAACGCCCCTTTTGATATTATTTTGTAAAAAATCTATCGGGTTAAAAAAAAAAAAAAAAAAAAAAAAAAACACGAGTTAGTAATTAGATTTAGTTTCTGAACATCAATACCTGCTAGTTTCATGAATTTCCGAACAAAAACAAATTAAAACTTATGTCATAGATTTGTCCTTTTGTATCTAAATCAGTCTTAACATTCATATTTCTGTTCCCCCCTATCCTCTTATTTTGTGCGACCCTATTAAAAAAAAAAAAGTTTCACTGTTTAAGAGTTTTTTCCTTGTTCATTTCTATTACATATTACACAAATAAAAATCGAATTTAAAAATGATACGAAATGAAATGTAGGTTTGTATCCTAATAAGTAATGAGTTATCAAAGACTGAATAACAATATTCAATATCTGAAGTAAAGACTCAAATGTGGTCATCCAAACTGTCTTTGTAGCTACAATTTGCATTAATAATAATAATAATAATTTAAAAAAAAAATCCAAAATTTGAGTTTGGGTAGCTGGGGCAGCTTCCTCGTTTGCCCTTGCGATAATCATGGAAGTAGGACCTTATTTCATATGGAGGTTTTACTATTAATTCAATATGCATAAATTCTAACAATATGCATACAATGCCATAATTGTTTCCAGTACAAATACACGTGATTAGCACGTGATTGACTTGAAATTATAATTGCCATAATCAAAGTCATCAAATCTTTGTTATTCATATGTGTGGGCTTTTTCAATCTTAATTTAAAAAAGCCTTATTTTTCGGTTACCTTTCTTTGTGGGGAGATTTTTACCGGGGAGATTTTTTCTGGGGAGATTTTTTCCGGGGGAGATTTTTAGCGGGGAGATTTTTACCGGGGTGATTTTTTCCGGGGAGATTTTTTCTGTGATTCATCTAGTTTAGTATAAAATACTATAGTATTTTATTTCAGACTTTAACCCTTTAAGGGTGTATTTCGATTCAATCTGCTTATTTTTCGATTCAATCTGCTTATTTTTCGATTCAATCTGCTTATTTTTCGATTTATTTTTAAATTCATTTTTGCTCTCATATGCATCAAACTTGGAAATTGTCTTATTCAGAAAGTACTCAAGGTGCCGTAATTGTCGATTCTTGGATAAATGCAAAAAACATTGCAAAAAAGCAATCAAAAACGGCATTTTGAATAGATTTTTCTTAAGCGGAAGATCGAGATGTGGGCGAAAAAATGAGTCATACTGAGAAGATAATTGTTTATAAATCAAATTCTAATGAATTGAGCACAAAATGACATCACATGGCACCTCATACGTCTCTTCAAAAATACTCTCAGCAAGTTTCATGTTTCTACTTTGAAAAATGTGTCTGAAATTGTATCAGAAAAATTCGAGCTGTTGAAGGTGGAAAAGCATTTTGCGGAAAAACTAAATTCAGTTTCCTCCCTCAAAAAAGTTCGGAACAGAGAAATTCCTTTCAATAAGAGCTTGTTCACTAAAAACCCCAGGGAAGATATTTCTCACCCCTTTTTTTAGTGACGTGTAATCTTTACCCCTTTGTCCAGTAGGTTGGGCAGTGCAGTAGAAAGCTTTTGTGTCGCAAATGCTTTTTGATGTCAATACATGGGTGAGAAACTTGTATTTGTAAAGCTGATTTCGGCTCTTTTCTGTTTTGAAACATATGGAAAAGAACGATTTCGACACACGCATGCAATATGTGTAGATCACAATAAGCAATCTAAGTAACTTTTTTTTTAGTTGGATGATCAAATAGCGCCAGTAAAAATTCCATTAGCTTAAATACTTTTTAAATCAAAAGATTATGTTTCAGTTTATATGTAAATTTTAAATTTACATAATAATTTAAATTAATGATCCCTTATGCATTGTTTATAAATTCTATCATATTTATTTTTAAAATATATATTTAAATTTTACGTACAATGAAACCTTTTTACTTCAGTCAGGAATTCTGCAAAATTTTCTTTAATTTGTCATATTAAAACATGTCAGCTGTTTTAATATTATACAAGTAGTTCAACTGAACTATAATTACGCAAAACAAATTTTAAATGATTTGAAATTTAAACTTTGTATTTCAAAACAAACAATATACTAGCATCCTTCAGTTATTTTGGTAAAATTTATTATAATTTTACCTTAAATTATGTATTTGCTTACATAATAATAGCTTTGTTAATGTTACTTTACTAATAAAAACTTTAAAACTAACTTTCGTTTAATTTCTTTTTAATTTAATTGGTATTCTATACTTTTTACAGAATTTTTTTTTTCATACAAATAAATATTTTTTAATTCAAACTTTATTTTGATATTAATATTTTTTTTTATTATTACAGTAAAATAGATTTTATTAAAAATATATATATAGTCTATTCTGATATAAACTTCAAACTTTTTTTTTTTTTTTTTTTGAACACTTAAAATATTTGGATTCTTTTAAATTATACTATAATAGTGGACGTTTATAATGAAATTTAAATTTGCTACCAGCAATTTTCCATTTCAATAGAGTTGTCGCAAAATGTTTAATATTTTGAATTATAAACATATGAAAAGCATAAAAAATACTATAAAATATAATTAATTTTAATAAAGTTTAAGAATTAGAAATCGTAATGATAAATATTCATGAGATTCAATTAAATCGTAAAATTTAATGGATTTTTTAATGATATTTTAATAAAATTTTTAGAAATGAATAAATGGTATTAAAAATCATTTCATTATACTAACATTCATTTACATAATTAACTTTTAGAAATCGTAATTTTGTTATAATAAAAAAAAAAAAAAAAAAAAAAAAAAAAAGAAAAGAAAAGAAAAAAGAAAGAAAAATCTGTCACGAAAAGAACATGTACTCTTATGACAAATAAATTTTATTAATCGAAAAGAATAACATGCTTTTAATCGATAGTAATTTCTTGCATAGCTATGCTAGTTTCTTTGAGAGTAATTGTTTTACGAGATCCAGATTGTTTGATTTTTTTTTTTTTTTTTTTTTCAAAAAAAAGTTTTTCTTTTCTTTTTCTTTGCAACTAAATATCATTTGCATTTAATGAATTTAGTGCATATTTTGTTATAGCCTTTAGCTCATTCCAGTGGTTCAGCCTTCGAAAATGGTAAAGACGGAAGGTGCTGGTTTCGAACCCAGTCGCGCCCGTCGGCCTAGTCGTTCGGAGATTTTCGTGGTTTTCTTCAAACTTTGAATTTCCATGCGTAAATGGGGGTTAAGTTCTCTCAGGAGGGCGCTCCCCCTCTTCCTCGAGTTGAAAATTGATCATCATAATTAGTAAATACAACCAATCTTTTGCTCAATAAGCCAAAAAAAGTCCTTTATGAAACAATTTTTAGCAATTAATATTATCAGTTTTTACTTTTACAATCCACATTCTACGGAAAGAAGACCTACAATGATATGAGCAAAGTTCCTACTGTTATTGGATCAACCCGTAAACTTCCAGTGTCTTGGTGCTTTAAAATTATTATTCCCTTCAATCCATTTCTAAAGCTCAGAACAGAAATAATTATTTTGAGACTATCGTTATTTTGAGTTCTAAATTTTTGTATCCTCGTGAGCTATCTTCAGCAATGCCCGGCTGATGCAGGGGCATGCGAGGCAGAGCTGCGAGGTGCCTGCTGTTTACCTTCTAATGAGTGTAATCAGAATTCTCTTTAAAAGGTATAAATGATTAAAATTAGTTAATAGTGACCAAAATTGCGATATTTTTAAACATTTAGGAAAAGAATATGGTCCCCTATCCATTTTCTGTTTCCAGTATCTCCCATCTACCTATGGAAAAGACAAGCTATATCATTAGAAAACTAATGAGTTAATTAAACTTTTATTATAAAAACATAGTATTATAATGTTTTTAAAATATTTTTTATTATATATGAATCGCATTGTTCAGCAAATGTTTAGAATAACAGAAAATGAATACAAACTGCTAAATGCAAACAAAGACGGATATTGCAATTTTGTGCGAATATATATATATATTCAAACGGGTAAACGGAAAAAAAGTGACCGGAAAAAAGTTATCGGAAAAAAGTGACATAAACTACGAAAGCGGGAAAAAAGTGACACGGAAAAAAAGTTACCGGAAAAAAGTGACAAGGAAAAAAGTTACAGGAAAAAAGTGACAAGGAAATGATTTTAGGGATTTATTATTGATTTTGAGAATTCATTGGTTAAGTATGAAAGGGGGATCGGGGGGGAGAATCATAATTTAGGTAAATGGGTTTTTCATGCTGAATTACCTGTTTTGGTTCAATTTTAAGGTATACGTTCATACTGAAAACAGGCTTGCCTGATTAGTTTTGGGAAGGGATGATTACCCCCCCCCCCAATTCACCCTAAATTAGATAAATGGATTTTTATGCAGAATTATCCAACGTGTGTCAAATTTTGAATATAGGTTCTTTCTGATAAGGCTTATATATATTGCATATAATGCCTGAAGAGATTTGAGAGTTTAATAGTTAAGCATAGAGGGGAACGGGGGAATAACATCTCTTAAATTAAATTAATAGTTTTTGACGCACAATTATCCGATTTGCTTGAAATTTCGGACATAAGTTCATTATGATAAGACCTATCTCTCATTAGTTATGGGGTTCTTTTGCTTATTAATAAAGGGGGGGGGGTAATTATCTCGCCTCAAACCAGATAAATCGTTTTTTATGCAAAATTATCCGATTTGCTCCAAATTTTGGATGTAGATTCATTATAATAAGGCATATCCCTGATTACTTGTGTTGTTCTTTGCTAATTAAAAAGGGATAGGAAGGGATTGTCCCACCTCATTAAATAATATCAATTACGCAACATTTTTTGCACAACTATCCGACTTATTTCAACTTTTGGATATAGGTTTTTTTTCTGATAAAGTGGATTCCTAAATTGTTTTAAGGATATAATGGCTAAGTATAGAGGGGGGGGGGCGGAGGATAACCCACAATTAATCAAGGATTCACCTTATCATAATGAACCTATATCCAAAATTTGAAACAATTCGGATAATTCCGCATAAAAAGCCATTTAATTAATTTAAGGGGGGGGGGTTATCCTCCGTTCCACTCCCTCTATACTTAGCCATTAAACCCTTAAAACTATTCAGGGATTCACTTTATCAGAAAGAAAGTGTACCCAAAATTTGAAATACATCATAAGAACAATTTATCTCATTTAGGAGGGGGAATAATCGCCAGTCCGCCTTTTTAATTAGCAAAGTAACCTCATAATTAATCAGAGATACGCTTTATCAGAATGAACCCACATCCAAAATTGAAGCAAATCGGATAATTCTGTGTAAAAAGCCATTTATATAATTGAAGGGGGTTATCCCGCGTTACCCTTCCCCCCCTATACTTAGCCATTAAACCTTTAAAACTATTCCGCGATTCACTTTATGAGAAGGAACTTGTTTATAAATATGAAATACATCGGATAAGTGCGCTTAAAAAACAATTTATCTAATTTAAGGGGGGGGGGGTAATAATCACCCACCCCCTTTTTTAATTAGCAAAAGAACCCCATATCTAATCAGGGATACGCCTTATCATAATGAACCTATAATCCAAAATATGAAGCAAATCCAATAATTCTGCGTAAAAGGCAATTTATTTAATTTAAGGAGGGAGGCTATATTCTATTCCCCTTCTATACTTAGCTATTAAACTCTTAAAACTATTTAGGGATTCACCTTTTCAGAAAGGAATTTCAATTAAAATTTGAAATACATCCGATAATTCTGCATAAAAAACGATTTATCTAGTTTGAGGCGAGATAATTGCCCCCCCCCCCTTCTTTTATTAATAAGCAAAAGAACCCCATAGCTAATCAGAGATACGTCTTATCATAATGAACTTATGTCCAAAATTCCAAACAAATCGGATAATTCTACGTAAAAATCTATTAATTTAATTTAAGAGATATTATTTCCCCGCTCCCCCTCTATGCTTAATCATTAAACTTCCAAACCTTTTCAGGCATTATACTATATTACTATACATAAGCCTTTTTCAGAAAGAACCTATATCCAAAATTTGACACACGATTGATAATTCTTCATAAAAATCCATCTATCAATTTAGGGCGGGTAGGAGGGGGAATAATCATCTTTTCCTAAAACAAATCAGGCAAGCGTCTTTTCAATATGAATTCCTTCCAAAAATTGAACCAAAACAGTTAATTCAGCATGAAAAACCCATTTACCTAAATTATGAGCCTGCCCCCGATCCCTCTTTCATACTTAACTAATGAATCTTCAAAATCAATAATAAATCTCCAAAATCAATTCCTTGTCACTTTTTTTTCTGCAACCTTTTTTTCCTTGTCACTTTTTCCGCTTTCATAGTTTATGTCACTTTTTTTTCGATAACTTTTTTTCCGGTCACTTTTTTTCCTAGATTCATATAAACGTTGTTTTTTTTTCCTTGAATTTTATAGTGACGAGGAAGAGAAATATCCATTATTATTAGTCCATTATGGAAATCAACACTAAACACAGCAGGTAAAAATTACCGTTCTTCTGAGTAACAATTTTTATTATCTTAGTTCGAGGCTATGTTACTCACAACGCCATGTGTGTAAGCTGAACCAGTTACTCGATATACATGCAAAACATCTCCTGCTGTTTTATTTAATAAAAAATAATGTTACAAGAAAAATATAATTTTTAATATAGTTATAGCTTTTATTAATGTGAATACGTATCAGTAAATTGCATTTTTAGGGTTTTGACCACAATTTCTAAGGTTACTCAGAACGTATTGTGTAAACACGGTTCCTCACTTTACAGGGTAGACCAACCTGTGTGTGCCTGTGTATGTGTCCGTATGTCGTCCTTTTACCATCAAAAAGTGTATGAAGATATGCATAGAGTTGAGTCAAATTTTTGTGAATATTTTTGGCTGTGGCAAGCAGGTCCTCCTTCAGTTTTGAAATATTCCGCCGGAAGAGAGCGCTGCAATAACGATTTTTATGCCATTTTCAATATTGTACCCACAAAAAGTGTTTGGAGTTATGCATCGAATTGAACCAAATTTCTTTGTGTCTGTGTATGGCTATGGCTAGTTGGTCCTCCCTGAATTTGAAAAAAAGTCTGAAGGGGGCGCTGCAATAGCGATTTTTGTGCCATTTTCAATATTGTATAGATTAAAAGTGCATGAAGTTATGCATCGAATTGGACCAATTTTTTGTGTAAGTGTTTGGGTATGGCTAGTTGGTCCTCCCTGAATTTGAAAAAAATCATCCAGAAGGGAGCTCTACAACAGCGATTTTTCCGCTATTTTAAATATTTTAACACAGAAAAGTGTATGAAGTTATGCATAGAATTGAATGAAATTTTTTGCATAAGTGTTAGGTTTTGGTCAGCAGACCCTCCCTGAATTTGAAAAAAATCCGCCGGAAGGAGGCGCTATTATCGCGATGTCTGTGCCATTTTTATTATTTTAACATTAAAAAATGCTTGAAATTATGCATAGAACTGAACTAAATTTTTTATGTATGATTATTTTTTGATATAGCGAGTAGATCCTTCCTAAATTAAAAAAAAATCTGCCAATTGCTCTACTGTTCATCGGCTTGTGCAGAGACGGAAATTCATATTTACTCCAATTAATAGGCTGAAGCAGAAATTTAAGATAAAAATCATAGTTGTTATAGTATTGAATTAATAATATTAACATGCGTAACTAAATTTTGAAATATTAAAATGTACGTATGAGATAAAAGAAAGTTTTGCGATTGGCACATCCAACTAGTTTTTATTTATGTCAATGAAAGTTCTATAAGGCCAATAAAGTCCTGTGGAGATTGTAGCATTTTTTATTGCTTTTGATAATTTTCTATCATAGCCATTTTATCCCTTTTTATCGGCATCGCAAAATATCGAGTTTTAACTATCTACACTTAAAAAAAAAAACATTGTTTGATACCAATCGACATGCTTTTAAAGTTTTTGATATGCAAGTTTAATAATATATTATAGAATTTCCTTTAATGCAAAAAAAAAAAAAAAAAAAAAATGCACAAAAACTTTTCCGTAGTAAAAAAAATATTTAAAACTTTTGGGATAATTGGATCCCACATGGCACAATTATTCCTGATACATGTACCAGTGAACCCATTCTTGAAATATTTATGGTATATTTGAAGCACCGGCGTTACGTTTGAAGCATGAAGTAAATATGTAATAAAATTAATGTATTTATATAAATAATCTTAAAGTAAAACTGATTGTTTAAAAAAAAGTACTTACCGTATTTTAATAAAAATTCGAGGAAATTCAACCATATTGACATGGTTTGTAAAAAAAGAAGCCTTAATTATGGGTAACCTAACACAGCGAAGACAGGATCGACACACGTTGTTTTAAAAAGTGAAAGATGGGGGTGCAATGTTGACAAAAGGTAAAACTCAAAAGTCATCCACTAATTTTTATAAAAGAGCCTATAACCCAGCAATCCTAATTTAACTTACATGTTCGATTTTTTAAACGATATAAAAGGTTATTCCTAGGAAAGAAAACCTCTCATTACTCAAATAAGTTCTACATATATGTTCCACAAAAATATAGCATTTAATAACACGTTAAATAACATGTTTTTATTTGTATGCCTAATGAATGATTTTTTGGCGATAAATAAAATATCCTCATGTTATATTATGCATTTTGTAAGTAATATTCAAATAACAAGTATTGTCATTTTATAGATTCTGTGACTTTCTTCATTTTTCATTGATATATTTTAAATCCCATTCCATGTAACTAATAACATTCACATAAAAAATCTTACAAGGCATAAGAATGTCTTTATGGGCTCATAGGAAGTATTTCTTGCTTAGATTTGGTGATTTCCTATCAAATACTGTGTTTTTAAGATTTAGAAGATAGTAAATTCTTTTGATGTTTCAGGAATTCAATAAATTGTTTCCTATAAATTTTATTTTTGGCAATTAGGAGTAGTGTTTTATAAAAGTAAGCTAGGATTTAAGGAAACAAATTGTATAAAGAGAAAAATAAATTTAGCGAAATATATTGTTTAAATACCAAACATGCCATTATTTATATGGTGCAAATGATAAGCTACATTTTAAAGCTTTTTATTTTATTAAAAAGGATTCATCTTATGGAAACTTCTATTCCTTAAAAGATAAGGAAAACAAATCAGCCGTACAAGTGTATTTTTTCGTTTGAAACTAACAAAATGGCAATTATTTTGATTACGTATATTTACTTTCAAATGTTTAATGTACATGTTATGAAAATGGATTGAAAGCGTCATAAAATTTCATAGATACAAAAAAAAAAAAAAAAAAAAAAAAAAAAAAAAAAAAAAATCTTAAATCGCGTCAAATATAATAAAATTGCCAATTCTTTAAAAAGATTAGTTAAAGAAAAAAAATCTCTAGATTACATTTTTATTAATAACTTAAAAAGTCGTCCTCTAGACATTCCTCTGATAAAATATTAATTTCTTCATATTTAAAAATCATCATCTGTTTCCTTTTTGACTAGTAGCAGCTTAAAAATTTATTTCACTGACAACGAAAAAAAAAAAAAGTATGCAGTTTAACTAATAAAATATATTTTTATGACACATTTCTCTGCCTGCTTCAGCACAGATAAAAAGATTTTATGAGAAGCCAACTGCCAGATATGTGAAATGAAATATTAAAATAACGTCCTACAAAAAAGTGTACCATAAAATAAATAAACTCAAAAGTTGTAGACGTATATTGTACAGTAAAAGACAAATAAAATTTCAAACAGAGTCGGTATGACCATAACAGTAGGAAACACGCAGTTAGCAAAAGATTAAATCTAATAAGAAAAATTGAGCAGTGATCTTATTCTGATATTTTTTTTTTCAAATTTTCCGAATAATAATGGTACTTTATTGGCAAAATGTGTGCGAAAAGCAACGAATAATGGACATAAACCATTATTAAAATTTATATGGAAAATCTTTTAAATACACAAACTTAAAGTAACAATTTACATTAAAAAAATTACGCATTTTAGGTTAATAAATATTTTTACAAAAGTCTTTGAACAAGACGTACTTTATATGTGATTACTAAAAACATATACATTCTCGGCTGTCGATATTTATGAAAGACTAGCGGCCTTCGCCCGCTACGCTGGTCGTTTATCTAAAGAAATCTTGAAGAAGTAGTTAGATAAGGTTCAGACATACATTAAAAAAAAAAAAAAGCAAGTCGATCATTCAAAAACGTTGGGAAATATCAAATATTTACTGTAATTTTTTAAGAAAAACAAAGTTTCGAAAAAAAAATTTAAATCGAAAAAAAATTACACTGACATATTAATGCAAGGAAATTTTCCCAAGAGAAAATTCGCCTTGAATACAATATTTCAAATTCCTTTAATTGCTTATAGGCGTTAATGCCAACATAGTGAAAAAAAATTCCATGCTGGGAATCGAACCCCGGGCCATCA